>JAQFVV010000351.1:438118-645377 GCA_028023455.1 Epiperipatus broadwayi | reverse complement strand
TGTTAACATGTTCTTTGAAGAAATTTAGGTTTTTATTAAAAATTCGATTTTTGGTTTCAATTGAAGAAAATGCGCCAATTATTATATTTTATTATTGTTTACATTATTATTATTATTATTTTATTCAATAAAAAATAATTTTACCCTTTAAATGTGTATACTATAATTAGTTGTATAATAAATATAATACAATCTGTTTACATATTTTTGAAATTATATTTTTATTTATATTCTTAATAATTTAAATAGTTATTATTTCTTTATAGATTTTATATTGTTGAAAATCCTTATTCATTTACTAATATAATTTTTAAAAGAGATTTATTATTTTATTCATAATATCATATCAAAAAATATGAAACATATATGTTCCATTCACTTACAAAAAAAACAGTCAAGTTTATATTGTAATAAAATATACTCGATAATTAATCGTAAATTAAGGGGGGGGAGAAATAAATAAAATATTAATAGAATTGATAAGATATTTTCATATATGTATTATATACGAAATATTTAACAACAAGTTCACCTTTGCATTTTAGTAATATAATTCAGGCAATTAAAAATAACACTAATCTATTCTAATTAATATCTTAATTATTGATTATTTATTTTTATATAATTAGTAATAATAATATAATAATAAATTAATTTGTTGAAAATTCCTTATTCATTTCTCAAATATAATTTTAAAAATATAAATTATTATTTTATTTATTAAGAATTATTACAAGACATATTAATTCATTTATAATTAAACTAATACTTAAAATAGTCATGCCATATTGTTACAAAATATAATTTATTAATAAATCAAAGTAAATTAAGATTAATCTCGATAATGAAATAAATATATTAATAGAATTCATGATAACATAATTTTTCTTATATGTGTGTTTATAATGAAATATTTTCTAATAAAGAATAGTTCACCTTGTATTTCCAGTAATATACTGGCATTAATAAAAATAAATTAATCCATTCTTAATTAATGGATCTTAAATTATTGACATTTATTTTATGTAAGTAGTTCTAAAATAAAATAATAATTATAATAAAATAATGAAATTAACAACATATAAGAATTAAGATATTTTTTTACAAATTTTGTTATTTTATTATGTCAATCTTTAGTGTCTGAAAGTTATTGATATTTCGTTTGATAAGCATGGTAAATCAATCATTATATGAATAATTTTAATTATGATTTTAGATAATTAACTTTCAAATTTAATGAATATTATATATACATTAAGATTGAAATCTGAAAATTAATTCCTTTAAACATATTTAGATGGTCATACCCCCACATGAAATGTTTATAAAAAATTAATTTTTATAAAAGACCAAATTTTTTTATAGTTTTTTATTATCTTTTTTATAAGTCAAATAATAACCAATAAACATCACATGAAATCACTCTTATGCAATGCCAAAAAAAAATTAGTCTAGGGATATTGATGAGTAGGTACAGATGGGATAAAAAAAAAAAATTCGGCATCCATTGGGGTAGCTTTCTCACTACTGCAATACATATATGAGTTTTTGCCTGTAAAAAAAACGGGCATACACAGGCATAAGAGGTGGAGGTCATGTGATGTTTATTGGCTTAAAACCAATCCTGCCTAATAGGATAGGTGGTGGCTATAAGCATAAAAGAAATATAAAGACACCAAAATATATACAATTTGGAATTGCAGTTCAGACTCCATGCGACTGATGGGGGGGGGTTGCATTAGGATCCTTTTATCTAGGTGCAGTGAGCTCAGATCTCGGCTCACTAATTTAGGCGTTAACACAACTAGTTTGTGATTATTAAATAATAGGCACAGATGGGATTTTATGCAGCCTTCTCTCTGGCATCCATTGATTACTCTCTAGCTTGTTGCGGTGTGTAAGACGCATAGTGAGTTTTCGGCTTTGTTTTTTCTTCAAATCATATTATTTATTTATAATATTTGAAATTTTGCAAAGCATATAAATAGCTACTAGGAAAGAAAACATCAATTGCGCCCCCTAGATATTTTCTTCAATATTTGTCATTATCGATATTTCAATTTTTTTTGATGATGTTATATAATATGTATATTATATTAAAAAAATTTTGTGTAATAATATTTATATAATGTTATTCAATTTTCACAAAAATATGAATACCATGTTGACCATGATATGATAATTAATTTGTTCTACTTTACTAAATATCTATAATATTTAAACTGTGCCGTTACTCTCTCTTATTTATACTTCAGCTAACTCATCTTAAATTTGAATTAATGCTTGATAGGGGGTACCATTTCCTAATATTATTTAATTCAAGTAAGAATCTTGGATGTATTGACTGACTATTTATCTGCATGTTTATCTGCATGATTTTAAATTTAAATCCAAAGAGTTTTTAATATTAAACAGTTTATGCTATTTCCCTATTTGCCGCCTGTAAGAAATCTAATTAATTATTTAATTTTGAATAGAAATGGTTATCTAATGATTTGGTGCAGGGTGATTAATGGTCTCATAGATGGGCAAGAATCTTGATGTATTGACTGACTATTTATCTGCATTTATCTGCATGATTTTAAATTTAACACCCAAAGAAGTATTAAATAACTTATACATTTAATTGTATGCCTGTAAGAAATCTAATTAATTATTTAATTTGAATAGAAATGGTTATCTAATGATTATGTATGAGATTAATGGTCTCAATGTAGATGAGAATTGAAAGTTGTTATTGAATCAAAAAATGGAAACATTTATGATATAATGCAAATCTCAGCAATAATAATTTACAAACATTGATGATTGTCATTTATTTTATTATGACTGCATTATTACTTCTATACTTGTGTAAATCAATATCCTATTAAAATAAAATAGTGCTTAATTTAGTTCTCTCTATAATAATTTGTATGTTAATTTCTCAAATGATCATAACAATTAATTATTATTTCCAAACTGGAAAGGGGGGGGGGGAAACAAAACGTCATTACAGCATTAAAATATGAATATTACTCCATAGGATATCAGTAGTCTTATTAAAAATGAGTGACAGGCAGCAGTAATCTTTTATCTCTATTTTAAAATCTCTTTCTGGCTTAACATTAAGTTAATAATACAATGCTGGTTCTGTTATCTTAAATTAGAATTTTCTTTTACGCAAAATAGTTTCTTGCTCCATTTATCTGATGATTGCCTTTTGTTTATTGAATTAAATGTATTCCAATAAGCTATGTGAAGCTTTTATTTGCTTCAATGATAATAATAAAAGAGAAAAAATTATATAATAAATCAGTAAACTAAAATTTAATCCAGATTAGCGTTAATTCTTAGGGCTTATATCAGTCAAAATTAAATTGAGTTTACACATAAATAAGATTAAAATACACTTGTAGAGAGTTTAATTTAATTAAAGTGACAATGCTATATCTAATTAATGATATAAACTGATAACAGCAGCAAAACAAAGGCTGCCTATTTACAGTTTGTGAAATAATGAATATAGAAATATTTTATAAAAACACTTTTTATTTGTTGTGTTTTTACCAATGACTCTTAAGAGGAAACAATGCTGTCATGAGTCGAGAACTATTGCCAATATTCATTTGGTTAATTAATTTCTTAGAAAACCTGGACCATGTACTACACATGTTCCATCTGGAGATGAGATGAATATTTTTGATGCTGCAGAACATTACAAAGCTGATGGAAATGACTTGACTATCCTTGGTAGGAAAGAATATGGCTCAGGCTCTTCAAAAGATTGGGCAGTGAAAGGACCATTTTTATTAGGTGTAATCAAAAGTTATGAATGGATTCATCATAGCAATATGATTGGTATGGGCATCATTCCATTACAGTATTTGCTTAGAGAAACTGCTGAAAAATTGAGACTAATGGGCAAAGAAATGTATTCCATTTATATTCCTCCAAATAGTAAAATTCAGCAACAACTTTATGGTGATGGTTAATGACAATCAAAGTTTTAATGTAATTGCATGCTTTGACACAGAAATTGAACTCACTATTATCATGGTGGAATTTTGAATTACATGGTATAGAAAATGTTAAATTAATCTCCAAAATTATTCATTGACTATATCACACATAATTTTAAATATTGTGCAATTCTTGTATAATGTATAATAAATCCAGTTATTAATTAATTGTGGTTTGCCCCTTAAGAGTCATTGGTAAAAACACAACAAATAAAAGTGTTTTTATAAAATATTTCTATATACATTATTTTAAAACTGTAAATAGGCAGCCTTTGTTTTGCTGTTGTTATCAGTTTATCATTAATTAGATATAGCATTGTCACTTTAATTAAATTAAACTCTCTACAAGTGTATTTTAATCTTATTTATGTGTAAACTCAATTTAATTTTGACTGATATAAGCTTCAAGAATTAACGCTAATCTTATGGATTAAAAATTAGTTTACTGATTTATTATATAATTTTTTCTCTTTTATTATTATCATTGAAGCAAATAAAAGCTTCACATAGCTTATTTGGAATACATTTAATTCAATAAACAAAAGGCAATCATCGGATAAATGGAGCAAGAAACTATTTTTTAATAGAAAGATTCTAATTTACTAGAAACAGAATAAGCATTATTATTTATTAACTTAATGTTAAGCCAGAAAGGGTTTTAAAATAGAGATAAAAAGATTACTGCTACTTTCTGTCACTCATTTTTAATAAGACTACTGATATATAGATGTATTCATATTTTTATGCTGGTAATGATGTCTTGTTTGTAAGCAGGATGAGTATATTTTGTTTTGTTTTTGTTTTTTCCAGTTTGGAAATAATAATTAATTGTTATGATCATTTGAAATTAACATACAAATTATTATAAGAGAGAACTAAATTAAGCACTATTTACATTTTAATAAGAGATATTGATTTACACAGGTATAGAGAAGTAATAATGCAGTCACATAATAAAATAAATGACAATCACAATGTTTGTAAATTGTGTACTGAAGTTTGCATTATATCATAAATGTTTCCATTTTTTGATCAATAACAGCAATTCTCATCTTCAATATGAGACCATTAATCCTCATACACAAATCATTAGATAACCATTTCTATTCAAATTAAATAATTAATTAGATTTCTTACAGGCATACAATTAAAAAAATGTATAAGCTTGTTTAATACTTTCTTTGGATTTAAATTTAAAATCATGCAGATGCATGCAGATAAATAGTCCAGTCAATACATCAAGATTCTTACTTAATTCAATATGAGACCATTAATCCTCATACACAAATCATTAGATAACCATTTCTATTCAAATTAAATAATTAATTAGATTTCTTACAGGCATACAATTAAAGAAATGTATAAGCTTGTTTAATACTTTCTTTGGATTTAAATTTAAAATCATGCAGATGCATGCAGATAAATAGTCCAGTCAATACATCAAGATTCTTACTTAATTAAATAATATTAGGAAGTGATATATTGCTATCCAAGCATTAATTCAAATTTAAAGATGAGTGCTCAAGTATATAAAGAAAATGGCAACAGTTTAAATATTATAAGATATTTAATTAAAGTAGAACAAAAATTAATTATCATATCATGGTCTAACATGAATTTTCATATTTTTATTAACATTAAATAACATTCTCTCAATATTATTACACAAAAATTTTTTTTCCTCCTGTCTCATATTATATAACATCATCAAAAAATATTGAAAGTCAATAATGATGTATTTTAATTGGCCTTCAAGTGACAAATGTTGAAGAAAAATATCCTAGGACGCAATGATGTTTTCTTTTTCTGGTAGCTATTTATATGCTTGCAAAATTTCAAATATTATAAATAAATAATATGATTTGACTTAAAACAAGCGAAACTCACTATACGTATTGCCACACACAGCAAGCTAGAGTAATCAATGGATGCCAGAAGGCTTGTGCATAAAATCCCCATCTAGTGCCTACTCATCCAATATCCCCAAACTAGTTTCTGGCTTGTGGCCTTCATCAGTGAGGAGCCTTGGATCTGAGAGCACTGCACCTAGATCTTAGGATCTAATGCAACCCTCCAGCAAGCCCATCAGCTTATCCAGTCATATGGGTCTGAACCCAGTTCAATGCCCATATATTTTGGTGTCTTTGGTTCTTTAATAACTATAGCCACCACTATCCTATTAGGCAGGATTGGTTTTAAGCCAATAAACATCACATGACCTCCACCTCTTATGCCTGTGTATAACTGTTGTTAAAACAGGCAAAACTCACTATATGTATTGCAACACACAGCAAGCTAGAGAAATAAATGGATGCCAGAAGGCTTGTGCATAAAATCCCCATCTAATGCCTACTCATCCAATATCCCCAGACTAGTTTCTGGCTTGTGGCATTGCATAAGAGGTGGTGGTCATGTGATGTTTATTGGTTATGATTTGACTTATAAAGAAATTTAATAAAAACTATAAAAAATTTGGTCTTTTATAAAAATTAATTATAAATAAACATTTCATGGCAGGAATACAATTCATAATTAATTTATGACTATCTAATATGTTTAAAGAATTCATTTTCAGATTTCAATCTTAATGTATATATAATATTCATTAAATTTGAAAGAAATTAATTATCTAAAATCATAATTAAAAGAATATTCATAATAATAAAAGATTACCATGCTTATAAACAAAGTATAAACAGACTTTTAAAAATTTGACTACTTAATAAAATAACAAAATTTATTAAAACTAATTCAGCTTCTGTTTAATATTTTAATTAATTTCATTATTTTATTATACATTATTCTATTTTAGAACTACTTACATAAAAATAAATAATCAATAATTTAGGATCCATTAATTAGAATGGATTAGTGTTATTTTTATTAATACCAGATATATTACTAAAATACAAAGGTGAACTATTCTTTATTATTAAATATTTCATTATAAACACACATATAAGAAAAAAAAAGTATGTTTATCATGAATTCTATTAATATATTTATTTCATTATCGAGATAATCTTAATTTACTGATTTATTAATAAATTATATTTTATTACAATATGGCATGACTGATTTTTTTTGTAGGAGATGAATTATAAATGGGTATATGGTCTGGAATGATTGTATGAATAAAATAATAAATTATATTTTTAAAAATTATATTTGAAAATGAATAAGAGTTTTCAACAAATTAATTTCATTATTTTATTATACATTATTCTATTTTAGAACTACTTACATAAAAATAAATAATCAATAATTTAGGATCCATTAATTAGAATGGATTAGTGTTATTTTTATTAATACCAGATATATTACTAAAATACAAAGGTGAACTATTCTTTATTATTAAATATTTCATTATAAACACACATATAAGAAAAAAAAGTATGTTTATCATGAATTCTATTAATATATTTATTTCATTATCAAGATAATCTTAATTTACTGATTTATTAATAAATTATATTTTATTACAATATGGCATGACTGATTTTTTTTGTAGGAGATGAATTATAAATGGGTATATGGTCTGGAATGATTGTATGAATAAAATAATAAATTATATTTTTAAAAATTATATTTGAAAATGAATAAGAGTTTTCAACAAATAAAAATCTATAAAGAAATAATAACTATTTAAATTATTAAAAAAAAAAGAATATAAATAAAAAATATAATTTCAAAAATATGTAACTAATTATATTATATTGTTATGCAACTAATTATAGTATACACATTTAGAAAAAAAAAAGTATAAATTTAGTGAATAAAAGAGCAATAACAGTATTAGTGCAAGCAATAAAAAAGGGTATAATAAATAACATTTTCTTCAATTAATTATTCAAAATCAGATTACTAATAAAAACAAATTTCTTCAAAAAAGAACATGTTAACATAATGATTTATTGCAATGGTTTATTTAGACTTGGTACGATTTTTTTTTTCAGAATGGTTGCTTTGAAAGTTTCAGTAATTATAATGATTGCAAACATTTCTATTGAATGGAACATAAAAAAAGAAATAAATAAATATTGAACTATATGTTTAAAATTTGTCCTTGTATACCAATTTATGAATTGTAGCTGAGAATTTTTCAAGCTCAAAATTCTCAAGGTAGCTATAGATAACATACTTAATTATTTTATTCAAAATATAACAAACTTTTTTATACCACTGTAATTTATAAATATTTGCACTTAGGCACTAACTAAGATTTTTTCACAAATCCATCAAGTAAGTACCACACTCCTCCCACAATAAATATATTAATAAATAATTCCAAAGATAGACTGCATAATGATCAATCTCCAAACACCATATATAAATTTGTGTACCCCTAAGCAGAATGCAGAGCTACCTACTATGGTAAATTTTATGTATGCCTCTCTACAAGGATCTCAACATGAATACCTCTATAAGAAAGCCATAAAAAATCCTGAACACAAGTCTATTTTCCTCAATTATTCAAATGCAATGGACCACACATTAGAGCCCACAGTAAGTAACATCACATAAACTGAGTGAAATGACATTGAGCAAAAAATTAAAGCATGGCATATAGCCATAATCCTAATATCATGAATGGGAAGGAATCCTGCTTCTCCCTGTCAAAGAAATGGAACATATAATTTACTTTCATTTACATGAACTTACTTTATATATATACACCCACTCACACAAATCTTTAATGCTATGAATATGATGCTATATGTTATCCTTGAAAGTGCTAGGTTTTAGTAAATGCACAGTTATTAATAGCTTTTCTTATGACAGGGCCTAAGTACATATATTTATAAATTAGTGTTATATTAATAAGTAACATGATATCTACATAGTTTTCAATGCAAGTGAAAAGGCTGTAGGTCAATCAGTAACAATCAGATTAGGATCAACATGCTAGCCATAAAAAATAATTAAAATTAATGCAAAGTTCTCATTCATAAATTAATATTATGGGTGAGGTATTTTTAATTTAAATATTCTATTTGTATTTTTTTTTGTATATATATTATAATGAAGACCTTCATAGTTATAAGACAAATACAAACACATTTTAAGGTTGTACCTTTAGTTTTCAACATAAAAAAATTATTTTATCCAGCAAAACAAAATCTTGTTTAAAGTTTTTAAATTCTTCAAAACAATCTTCATTTACCAAAAGAGACAAATCCTTAGATGAATTAAGATTTTGAAAAAATCACATTCACCTTTGTCAAAGCATATAATGGAAAACTAAGTGTGTCTCAAGTAATAACAAGATTGTGTGCAGTGTTTATTTATAATATAATTTTATTTTCACTTTGTTGTGTATATAATAATTTTGCATATGAATGTTACTATGTCTGGAAAAATTATTTTTTCTTATTGGCTAAATGTCTTGCAAAATGGATTATTTTTTCTTACCCCAATATTTGTTTGGCTAAGTACACTTTCAATATTGAACTCCATATTCATAGCTATCTTATTTTGTAGCATTTCTTTTTTATTATGCAAATGGGATTATTTACATATTCCATCTATGTGATAATTGGCTGCTAATTCCTCTTTAGTTATAACATTCTTGTGATTGACTATGAATCATGTCTTCTTTAGTTCCTCTCTCTGCCCTTGTGTTCTAAGCACACTATGTTGACACTTTATAAATCAAAGCTGTGGCCATGTTTTATTCATGATCTAAGATCACAAAAATATATTCAGGATTTTATTTAGTGCATTAGTATAAATACTTATGTTGCACAATTCTGATAATAATGTTGATATAAGATTCACTGTTATATACTGTTTGCATCTAGAGCCATTGCACTGTATCTGATAGACATTTTGTTGAATTTCTTCCATTAGTAAGATGTGTTTCATTTTGTTGTTTAATCTATTGAGGTTGGGTGGTGTTTGGAAACTAATATTGCATTTTTGTTTGCAAATCTTTTTTTATTTTATCAGCCAGTTTTGATATATAATGCACACTGATCTATGATATATTATTTTTCTTTGTTAAATCTTTTTATATTTTTTTTATTTAGGGCTTGATTGGTTTGTGGCTTAGGCTGAATAGGTCTTTCTTATATTCTTTGATATTTTCTTTTTTATCTACTTTACATTTGCAAAGAAGTTGGTTTTTGTTGAGAAATACTTTAAATTGTGAAAGTATTGTGTGATTTTGGGGATTTTTGATTGTGGATAGCTAGCACTTCTTATTTCCAAAGGCTTTATTATTCTTTTATAATCCAGATTGTTTTTGTTTCTTTGAAAAAATATCAAGTCTAAATATTTAATGCAGTGATGATTTGGTGGTCAATAAGTTGTGCATTTCTCTTATTGTCTGCTCAAGTATAGGTATAATTACATCATTGATGTATCTTTTGTATATGATACATTGATCATTATCTAAGAAAGCAGTAATTTTTTTCATTTTGTTGTCTGATGCATATTATTACACTCATAGGAAATCCCACTGACCATGCATCATTTATCCTATAATATTCATTATAGAATTTGGCTACAACTTCAATAATGAACTGGCTTTTTGTTTGTTACATCCACTTTCTTCAAGCAAGTTTTTAATGACATTTATTGATGTTTTGTGGAGCAGATTTATACAGTAAAGTTATTTCCAGCATTGTGAGTTTATATTTATCCTTTATATATGTGTGCTTGATTAATTGGACCATCTTGGAGGATAATTTGGTGATTGATACTTTAGCCATTCTTCTAAAGTATGTGTGACTTTGTATTAATAGGGAGCATAACATTAATTGTAGAAGATAGTTATTTTATGTAGCTTGATATTTGAGAATATCTGTGGGAGATATTGCTACTGATAGATACATATTTAAGTACTCTATTGTATTACATGCTTTATGACAGTGTTTTCTCTGCACAGAGTTTATAAATTTATCTTTCTTCACTTTTATGATATATATTGTCATTTTATTAAAATTTAACTTTTTGATTTGCTTAATTTTTTTGCATGTATTCTCTTTTGGCCATAAGTTTTTGTTTCTTTTATCCTCTTTTAGAAAGATTATTTTATTTATAAATATTTTAACATTTTGATTCTTTTATTCCAGTTATTATTTGTGTGTTTGTTGGGTACTAATCTTAGTGTTTGTGCCATTTCATTCAATACTTCATTTTTGCTTATGGTATTTTTATATGTAATATATCTGCAATAGTTTCTAGATGTGAATTTTCCCATGAACCACTCATAAAATTGGGCCATATTCCAGAAGTGTTTTTATTTTTTCTGGTATATTAGCATGTATAAGGTTAATAATGTGATTATCTGTTTTGATATTTATTCTGATTACTTATTTTCTTATGAGGAATTCTAATTTTGTGGTGTACTTGATGCCACCATTTTTGATAGAGTTTCATAGTATATTATTATCTGTTGAGATATTTTGTAGTAGCATGTAAATTTTTCCCTTATCCTTTTATTTTATATTTTAATAATTGAGTTTTAATATAGATATCATTGGTTTAGTGTATTGGAGGATGGATATGATCAAACTTATATGGCAACAATTTGCAAATATCTAGTTATTTAAGCATTTAATCGGGAATGTTATCCATTCACATATTTTTGCAATGTTTTTGCATATATATAAAGCCATTTTGAATTACTGTTAGTTATTTGTACTTGTCTATTCTTCTATTTTTGTGATATTTTTGCATATACATAATGTCATTCTGAATTGTTAATTTTTCATATTTAATATGTAAATATATTTTTATTTTCTTTCTATATGTAATAATTTTGCATATATATATATATACATTAGTATAACTAGCAATATGGGTTATTCTTTTTTCATCCTATATTTGTTTGGCTAAGTGCAATTTTTGGTGTCAAGCACCCTTATCATAATTATCTTATTTAATTGTGTTGCTGCTTTTACAATATTTTTTAATATTCTATAAACGAGCTCATTTACATACTACACCTGTGTGATAATTGGATGCTATATCTTTCTGTTTAGCACATTCTTGTAATTTTCTATGAACTATCTCTTATTTTTCTCTTTTGTTGTTTTGTTCTAAGCACATTAGGTTAATGCTTTATGAATTGAAGCTGTATCCACGGTCATTTTTCTAATGGTTGTCCAATTAGAACAGGAGATGAATTAACAAAAATTTCTGTATTTTCTTTTGACTACAGTCAACTGATTTATTAAATATCATTTATTATTCCATTAGCAAAACATTATCTTGAAATACATTTTTTATTTATGGTTCTCAAAAATATAAACATGTAAAAGGGCATCCTACAAATTCTCTAGTATTATCTTTAGTTGCTTATGTCTCCATGAATAGCTTAGAGAATTATGTACTGAATGCAAGTAGTAAAAGATCTTTATTTGACTCAGATATGCTGATAGTATATTTGTTACATGGTCTCATGATACTGATGCTTTGAAATCTATTCTTATTTTTCTTAATGGATGGCATCTTTATATTAAGTTTGCCATGGAAATTAAAAATAACAAAACCCTTTCTTTTCTAGATATTTTAATAACTTAAAAAACCTGTTGGTTCTTTATCAATATCTATTTATAGAAAATCTATCCATACAAACAAATATTTCAATTTATTTTATCACCATCCTACTTATATAACTTCTGCTGCTGCAAAAAAAAAAAAAAATATTTTCATGAGAGTGTATAATTCGTCTGATAAGGATTATTTTCCCCAAGAAATAACACTAACTAAAAATAGTCTTCTCTTTAAGATTACAGTATAAATACTATTTATAAAGATTTATATAATATTGATGCCAAGATGGAAAAAATGGTAAAGTTGAGAAGTCTTCAGCTGTATATAGAATTGTTTTATTTTATATTAAAGGATCACGACTAAAATTAATAGGCATCTAATTTCAACATCAGAATTAATTTTTTCATGAGCAAAAATTTTTATTTTAGAACATTCAGGTTTCTCTGAAATATTGTATTTACATTGATCAAGAAGTTATGTGGGTTAATTGAATAGATGCATTGGTATCATAGTTAGGGAACATAAAATTGTTTTCAATCAAAAGTTGCTTACATCAGCTTTTATATTACATTTTTTAGAAATTGGTCATACCGCTGACTTCAATAATAACTAAAATATTAGCTATTTTGGAAAAATATATAATTCAAGAACTGTAAGAAAGATTATTTAAAAAATTAAAAAAATCAAACAGTTTAAACAAATGTGACAAAATACAGCATATTCCAGCCTTATGGAAGCCCATAATTTTATCTCTTTTTTCTTTCTCTAAAATGAGTGTTACTAAATTAGCTTCTGATGTTAAAACAAAAGGAAATGCAGAAATTTTTGTTAATCCATCTTCTATTCTGGTAGGACATCTATCATATATACATATGAATAAACAATCTTTAATTCATGCACAATCTCATTATTACTCGAGACACAACAATTTTCCATTATAGCATTATTCTTAACAAAGTTATTTCATTAAATTATTAATTCAATGAACTAATCTTTTTGTTTCAATAGATGAAGACATTGTGAAGACTTTAAAAGCCTTCAATGCAATTCTTTATGTACTAGATGGAATAACTTCTCTATGCTAATATCTATTGCATTGTACAATCCCCAAAAGTTTATATATATATGAATAAAAACTAATTTTTTGTGTGAGAGAATGGGAAACTAGAAAAATATTTGCCTGTTAACATGGGTGTGGCAGTGGGTGTAGCAATCCAGATGTTTAATACTATAAGTTTAAGAATAATGGGATTGTGTGAGAAGGTGATGAACTGGTTAAAAATTGTAAAATGGTGAAGTTAAAGAGTGCACCAGATCAGGTGAAAATATATTTCTGCAACACAACAATTATTCATTCTTTCACAAGATTCTAAAAGTATATAAATATTAGTTCCTACATTGCAAGGGAATATTATTATGAAAAATTATCGTACAATCAGCATAGGCATGGAGATCAAATGTTTATTACTTTTAATTGCCTTAGGAGTAAGGCTGTTTTCAAAATACATGAATGGTGATCTGAGTTTCTATATGTGAGAATAATGTGACATGGTAGAGAGGAGATTAAAGTTGTGATGATATGAACCTATAATTTGAAATATATATTTTTATATGTATAAAAAGAGAAAAACAAAAATTTACCAGTGTATGTCAAAAAGTTTAGATAAAATATATTCAGAACAAAAAAAAGGATATTGCCCTGACAACAGTTTGGAAATTGTTGATTGTTATTGATATTTGGATTGTCTAAGTGTTGACCGGTTTTTAATGATACTGTCTAACAAAAAAATTATTATTTATACACAGACTTAAACTTGATTTCTTTATATAACGGCTTGCATGCATTATTTTTTCAGTAGCTTTCATTTTTTTTCTTTTTTACTTAGCTAAATAAAAAGAACACGTACAATATACATTAAAGTTGGAAATAAAATGTTATTTGCTGCCAAGATATAAGTTTGACTGCTATTAAAAAAGACAGGTTGAAGCCATTATTACTTTCAGAAACAGGGGCTAAGCTTGTCGAAACAAGTAGATTGATAGCTAATAAGGAGAGATTTCCACCATACTGATGCCAGAAATATTTATGGAGTAGCGAAGAGTTTCATTTGCTCATTAATGAAATAGCTTTCATATATTCTCCTTTTAATTTTGTTTAATGTGGGTTTTTTTACAGTTATTTATAACTTTGAAAGCTTAAGTTTTATTACAATTTTTTATACATATACATATATTAGTAATTAATATTGGAAATGATTTTTATATTAAAACTTATATGGTTATTTTTGTGCGTGCATATATATATCTCATTAAAAATCTAATAATTTGTTTAGAATTTCAAACAATATAATTAAATTTTAAAAGTATTTTTCATATGTCTTTTTTATAAATCATACAATAGTCAAATATGTTTAAAAATACATATATACAAGCAACAAAGATTACAAATTATAAAATTATTATATAAAAGCCTTTTTCGGCAAATTACTTAAATTTTAACAAAATTTAATTACGTTTTAAATTGAATTAATTGGCAACATTATATATTTTTTTTACAAATAACATTGGTTTAAATATAATAAATAATTATTTATTACACGAAAGTTTCGCTTTTCCAAGTTTTCAATTGAATTTATTGATTGATTAATGGGGAAAAGCAGTGATCAATTTTGTAATATGTAAAAATTATTTGTGCAAATTACTTTTTGTTAACATTAATTTATTAATCAAATAGTCTGTTGTAAAGCTTCATGGGAAATGTAAGATATTTGCCTGCTATGTGTACAATCTGAGTTCACATTCAACATACTTAGGATTTTATTTCAGCTAGTCAGCTTATAACTGATTCAACTAACCACTCAGTATGTTATCAATAAATGACTATATATACTCTTAACTTGAGGGTGAAATACAAATAACACACCTGCTATAATTTTCAACATCCAACAATCAGTAAGACTGATATATACTATTTGTATCTACACTATTATTTTATAAAATCCTCTTGGAGAAAGAATTGTTCTATAGTGAAATACTTTATGATTGTTTTATTTTATCTTCACCTTTGTCTAAAAAATTAATGCAACAGTTGCTCACTAAAATGACAAGCAGAACAGATTTGTATATGATCTTTTATCATTTAGATAAGAGACTTAGGAGGCTAAAAGATTGTATTCACTTTTTAAAAACTTTTCTTTAGTAATTATTGCTTGAACATTCTCTTCTATAAGAAACAATCTTTTATACTTAATGCTTTTTATACTCTCAATTTACTTTTCACTTTTTTATTTATCTCAATCTCTTGAATTATTATTAATAAATAAGACAATATTTTTTAATAAGTTTCATTTTATCAACCCCTATCATTTATATTGTATTTACTTATTATTTTGATATGGCATTTTTTACTACTTCAATATAACACTAATTGCAAATGTTAATTTTAAGTATTGTATTTTTTTCTTGTTTTTATATAATTTGTCACTTTATTTATTCAATTTTTTTTTATTTTAATAAATATTCTTTAACAATTTTTTTTATTAAATTAGTGCACAGAATTATACAAATTAAGATTTATAAAGTTAATGTAGAAATAAATGTGTATATATATTAGTTATAAAATTAGCTGTTGCTCTGTCTGATTAATAAAATAATATTAGTGTGTTCATGTGTATGTATATTTTAAACTAATGTAACATAATATTATTGTTGTATTTTTATATTGGACTATTTCCATCATCTAATATCTGTATTAAATGTCTTCAGAAAAATTTAACATTATTTAAATATTTCATATACATTCAACTGTTAGTAATAGCACACCAAACAGGTTAGCATGTGCAAAATGTTTTGAGAGGTATTATTTTCCCCTCTTCTTCAGGTGTTTCTGGCCTGACCAGTGAGAGTATACCATGGGATTCAAACCTGGACCCTTAGATTCTTGAGTATTGAATTTTAAGTAACTCTTTAACCAACTAATCCATCCTGCCAAAGGCAAAAGTCTAAAAATTTCATATACTTATCTAAAAGGTTCCTTCAGATTTCTCCACTTTTTCCTAAGAGTAAAGTTGATTAGTGGTTTTCATATATTATGTATAGTCACACTAGGTTGGCTTATAAGATTTTTTGCCATTGTCATGTGAGCATATTCTTTAAATTTTCTTCTTTGTATCTCTTCTTCTCTATCAAATATTTTTTTGTATTTTCCCAATAGAACATATGTTTATTGGCACATACATGCTCTGCTACCTTAGTCACATCTGTTTTCTCTCTTCTAATCATCAGTTTATGTTCATGCAATCACTTTTCAATAGAATGACTGGTCTCACCAATATATGTTCTTCCACATTTGCATGGTATTTCATAGATACAGTTTTTTTAGCATTTCATATTTAGGCTTTCTATATGCTAGAACTTCTTATAGTGTGGTATGGCTCAGGAAAGCTGTTCTGATGTTATAGTTTACTCAAAATCCATAAAGATCATCTTCCATTAAGACCTATTGTTAGTTCTAGAGATTCACATTGCCAAAATTTGGCAAAATTTCTTTTCAAAGTTCTAAGTTCTTTGGCATACAAGACCCAATCCTTTGTCAGGCATTAATCAATAACATGAAAAATTGAAAGAACTGACTTACTGGTAAGCTTTGATGCGGAAAGTTTATTCACAAATGTACTATGCGAAGAACCATTGTCCATTGTAAGGAAAAGATTAAATGGTGATAATAGTTTACAAATTAGAAAAGCTCTTCCTACTGATAGTATAATGGAACTATTAACATTCTGCATAAAAACAACCTACTTTTAATACAACACAGAATTCTTCCAACAAAATCAAGGAATGGCTATGGGCTCACCATTGTCTCCCTGATTAGCAATATTTACATGGAACTTTAAACCTTAGCCAAAAAAACTGTTCCATATCCATCTAAAGTTTGGCTTCTCTATGTGGTTGATACATTTTTTTAAGGCCACATGATGAAGTACTGCTACAAACTTTCTGGATACACATCAACAACATATTCCCTTCAATTAAATTTACAAAAGATACAGAACAAGAACTAAAATTGGCATTCTTAGATGTTCAAGACTCCTTCATGGCAAAATCAAAACTACAGTTTACTGAAAACTTACACATACAAGAAAATACCTAGTCTATACATACAATCACATCAGGAACACAAAACATGGAATTATACTATCACTATGAAACAGTGCAAAAGAAGTTTGTTCAGAACCAGTGATTTGGAAAAAGAAAAGATCTATATAGAACAAACTTTTATGAAAAATGGTTATCCATCAGCTGTTATTAAGAAAATGTTAAATAGACAACAAAAAGAATCACTAAAAGTAAAGACAATTATTGGTACTGTAGTGTACCTATACATTCAAAAAATAGTTGACAAATTAAGGAAAATCTGCAATTAGTATAACATCAGAACAGCTTTCCAGAACCATACCACACTAAATGCTAAAAAGAAAAAAACAACTATCCATGAAATACCACGTGAATGTGGAAGAACATATATTGATGAGACCAGTCATCCCAATGGAAAATGATTGCAAAAACACAAACTGGTGATTAGAAAAGATAAAACAGATGTGTCTAAGGTAGCAGACCATGTATGTGCCAAAGAACATATGTTCCATTGTAAAAATACTCAAATGTTGGATAGAGAAGAAAAGGTACAAAGAAAAATTTTTTAAAAAGCTGCTAAAATATCAATGGCAAAAAGTCCCATAAGCCAATCTAGTGTGAATATACATAATGTATGGAAACCACTAATCCACTTTGCTCTTAGGAAAAAGTGGAGAAATCAGGAGGAACTTCATAGATAAGTATATGAAATTTCTACAGACTGTTGCTTTGGCAAGATGGGTTAGTTGGTTAGAGCATTCCTTTAAAATTCAATACTCAAGAATCTAGGAGTCTAGGTTTTAATCTCATGCTAGTACTGTCACTGGTCAGGCTAACAGCACCTGAAAAAGAGGGGAGAACAATACCTCTTGAAATATGCATATAGTAAAGTAACCTGTTTAATGTGCTATTACAAACAATTTGATGTATTTGAAATATTTAAATAAGGTTATATTTTTCTAGAGACATTCAATATGCATATTAGATGATGGAAATAGTCCAATATAAAAATACAACTAGAACACCATCATCACAACCTTTAGAAAAACAATATTATTGTGTTTTTACAAAATGTTTGTATATAAAAAATAGACATATAGGTAATTAAATAATCTTTCTATTGACTAAACACACTAGAAAATCAATCTCAAGGATATAAAAACTTCAATAGACTATGAGAAGTTTTCAGAGACCTGATCGTAGTACTGTATCTAGTAAGAAATAGTATCAGTTATTTTATGAGTTATATAAATTTGTAAAAGTTGCAAGAGGATTATCTAATAAGCTAGTTGTAAAGGTGTAGAATTATGTCTGTTTGTCTATATAATGCTAATAAATGCAGATTTGTTAAATTTCACTGTTAAAATTTTTTTAGATTGAAACATTGATGCTTATTCATCTGGTAGCAATTAAGTTACTCCTAAATATAGAAGATTAGTGCAGTACAAAACTGGGTGATAACTTGTTTAATAGTAAAATAAAGATATCTGGTGTTTATATCTAAATAAACCAGTATGACAATGAGAGAATCCCTAAAGAAGAAAAAATAAAAAAGAGCTAAGAGTGATGATAGCAGATGCCATTTTGGAATAATAATGAATAGAATAATGATGATATTGCAAAGTAACTCTATAAAAGAGGTTGATGTACATGATGCATCCATAAAAATATATGTACTTATCAATAATATAGCTAATAATGAGCTTAAAGTGGCAACATTGATGTGGTTAGCAAGAAAAGAAGTGTTATATGTAGCTAATTAACTGTGAAATCCAAAAGTCCCAGAAGATGTATTGTATGGAAAATTAAAAGAGAAGTTGAGTATGCATTTTAAGCCTACTACAACTAACATATATTACATTGGCAGTTTCTAAATAGATAACAAAAGCACATAAAGAGGTATAGGATAATGACATGGAATTGTATATGATTGCCAAATATTATAATTTCAGTAACATGTTTGAAAATATGCTTATTAACTAGTTATTAGGAAGCATCATCAACAAGAAATAGAAAATTGTTGCTGAATGAAACCAAACTATTCTATGTACATGCTATTGAAAAATATGTAGCTTATGAGAGAACGGTACAGAAAAAATGAAATGAAACATAAGTGTGATTAAAGTGCAAGAAGAGAAAATGAAGCAAGATAGTGCTGATAATACCAGGACATTTGCAATAGACAAGGTAATGCAAAATGACTGCTATCATACTTGCAGTGTTGAAAGACATTTGTTTTGAGTTTATTTTAAAAAGCAGAAAAATTATAAAGATATTTGCTATTGGACTGCCAACATTAAAAAGACAAACAATAGCATGTATAATTACATAAAATTGAATATTTGTATTTGTGAACAAAAAGTTAGAATGAAGATTGATAGAAGAGCAAGTCAAATGTGTCTTTTTTTATCACAAAAAGATTGGCCAGGTAATACAAAGAAAAGTAAGAGAAATTTATTTAACCCTTAAAACTGATTTAACTGCAACTGTTAAATGAAAACTCTATAAAAATGTAAGGGATAGCAACTGTGAGATTGAAAATAAATAAGAAAGTTAAAAATATTTTTGCATGTAGTTGCAAGAGATTTAAGTCTGATTCTATGCAGAATTTCATTTAGGCTTTTAGTATTAGAATAAAAATAATTAAATGAGTGCAATTGGAATCAGAAGTTTGTGAAAAGTTTTCATAGTTTAGTTGGATCCTTAAGAAATAAATACACGTTTGAATAATATTTAATTAACAGAAAAATTTCAACCTGTAAGTCTGTAGATTTAGGAAAGTTTCCTTTACATTGAAGGACAAGATAGAAGAAACACAAAGATTTAATACAGATAAAAATAAAAACACCTGTTGAAAAGATATCACATGCAATGCTCACTACAATAATATTAAAATCAAATGGCATTGTTTATTTGTGTGGCAATTATCATGCAATCACCTTGTAACTGATGTCCATGGGAATTTTAGCATCACTGTGAAAAGCATCATATTTTGTTAAAATTGATCTGCACTTCAGTGTCCAATAACAACAATAACTACAGAATTATTGATGATAACAAATTTGAAACTTCCTAGATATAATGAATTACTGTATTGAATAACTATTGCCACAAATGGGTTTCAAGCTAAGACAGGTATATTGTTACAAGGAATAGAGGGAGTCATTCCCTCCTTTAATGATATTTTAATAATCACAAAAACAGAAAAAATTGGATGTACATGTAAATAACATATATAAAAGATTAGTGAAATTTGCAGCATGACTAAATTCCACAAAATGTATTTGGTACATAGAGGAAATTGAGTTTTATAAGGCACATTATTAATAACAAAGATAAGTATCTAAATCCAGATGTGTTGTTATCAAAATGCATCTAAATCTAAAAATGTGAAGGACTTGCTAACATTTTGGGAACTACTAAATATTTTTGGTAGTTTTTTTAAAAGGAAAATCTCATGTAGCAACTCTGCTATATGATTTAGTAAGAAAGGATAGCAGTAGAAGTGGTGAGTTCAAAAACACATGGCTTTTAATAAACTAAAAGACTTGTTAATGTTGAGTCAACTCATTGTTTATCATAAAGATGACCAAGAAGTAAATGTGACCACAGATGCTTTTGAATATGGAGTTGGAACATTTATTTTACATAGTGTCTCTGAAAGACAATGCCTGATTGTGTATGTTTTAAGAATTTGATTAGAATCTGAAAAGAACTATAGCTAGATAAATAAGGAATCCCTGGTAATAATGTTTGATACTGCTCATAGACTTCTGTTATGAATATTAGAAAATTTGAAGCTTACTTCAAATCATGCAGTTCAGTGTTTTACAAATTTAAACTCACATATTAATTAGGTAAATAAATTTGCCATGATATTTTTAATAAATTATTAATTTGGAAAACTAACTTAAAAGAAAACCTTCTATCATGGAAAGAAAAAGCTTTTTTTTTTTTTTTTAAAGGATATAGCTATAACATCATCTGATATAAAATGGATATTTCTCTTAAAAACATCTTTTACTTAAAAATGTACATAAGCAATAAATAACAGGAAAATGCACAATTACATAAATTCCATTACAACTATTTCTAAGAATATATATATATTAAATTGTTATTATAATAAAGAATAGAAAAGAACGATAATATTCATGTAAATAGACATAACCTTTAACCTTTGATCTTACAAAAAATTATGACTTACTACTAATTGACAATGGCTGAGGACATATCAGTTTTTTCATTAAACCTATAAGAGTCCTTTTGTTTGAATATTTTATTGAAGTAAAAGAATACTTTTTATTTTCACTTCTATTCTTTATTATAATAAGAATTCATGAAAATATTTAATTTGACATATATAACTCTCTGGAAAAGTTTAACATAATATTTGCAGAATGTCAAGAAAGATGCTACTCTTTCATATTTTCACACTATAAAAATAGTCTTATGAGTTTGAATCCATTAAAAAACTTGGGTTTGAAGTAAACAAGACACCTTTTACTTTGACTAAAAACTCAAACAAAAGATCTATTACAGGATTAATGAAAAACTTGATCTGGCCCTGGGGATTGTCAATTGATAGTAATTGATGATTTTTTCATAACAAAGGCTAAAGCTTATTTCTATTCAAATGAATATTATATGCTCATTTCTATTCTTTATTATATATATATAATTTATTTAATTTACTATTACATTTATTTAAAATGAATATATATATATATATATGTGTGTGTGCTCTGCGCACAGTTAATGAAGCTATTAATAAATTGTAAAAATTTTTACTGCCAAGCACTTTCGGGACAGTCTACAGTCCCATATTCATGGCGAGTTATTCTGTTAATAACTGTAAAACTATGCAAATTTATATGCAGATGTTACGTGGACCATTTATGAGATAGGGAATAGCAGGCCTCTCTTCTGTTGATTGCTGATGGGTCAGCCGCAACACCAATAGACTGATAAATAATACCAAAGACAGGATCAAACCTGAACTCACCCCTCAAGTTGTGTACAAAATTACCTGCCCCCAAAGAAATTGCATGACAACATATTATGGAGAGACCAAAACTAACATTGCCACCAGAGTAGCTCAACACCGATACCTTTACAATAAAACCAAAACAAAGTCTGAAGGTAATTCGATTTTTGTCGAACATGAAAGAAACTCTGGACATGCTTTTCTACCTACCACAGCCAGTGTCATTTGCTCTGAAACAAATGACACCAAATGTAAAGTTAGGGAAGCTTACTTCATTGCGGCTGACCCATCAGCAATCAACAGAAGAGAGGCCTGCTATTCCCTATCTCGTAAATGGTCCACGTAACATCTGTATATAAATTTGCATAAAATTTGCATAGTTTTACAGTTATTAACAGAATAACTCGCCATAAATATGGGACTGCAGACTGTCCCAAAAGTGCTTGGCAGTAAAAATTTTGATAATTTATTAATAGCTTCATTAACTGTGCGCAGAGCACATATATATATATTAATTTATTTAAGCGTTAATGAAGTAAAATCTTAACTATTAAAATGAATGTATATCAGGATGTAATGCAACCCTCCAGCAGCCATTTTTTATCTTTACTTAACTACAAAACTATGAAAATAAAATTGAAAATACATTATTTTCAATTTGGGCTCAATAGCTTATATAGTCACAGGGCTGCTGGAGGGTTGCATTAGATCCTAAGATCTAGGTACAGTGCTCTCAGATACAAAGCTCTTCACTGACAAAGGCCACAAGTCAAAAACTAGTCTGGGGATATTGGATGAGTAGGCACTAGATAGGGATTTTATGCACAAGCCTTATGGTATCCATTGATTACTCTGGTTGGCCCTGAATAGCACTACTCTATGGAGAGTTTTGTCTGTTTTAATAACAGTTATGTGCTAGCATAAGAAATGGTGATCATGTGATGTTTAGTGGATTAACACCAATCCTGCCTAGTAGGACAATGGTGGCTATGGTTGTTAAAGAGCCAAAGACACTAAAATATATGGGTACTGAACTGAGTTCGGCCCCATATGACTATATAAACTATTGAGCTTAGATTGAATATATTATTGTGTTTTTAATTTTATTCTCATAGTTTTGTAGTTAAGTAGAGATAAAAGGTGGCTGATGGAGGGTTGCATTAAATCCTAAGATCTAGGTGCAGTGCTCTCAGATCCAAAGCTCCTCACTGATGAAAGTCACAAGCCAGACACGTATCTGGGGATATTGGATGAGTAGGCACTAGATGGAGATTTTATTCACAAGCCTTCTGTCATCCATTGATTACTCTGGATGACACTGAGTGGCACTACTGTAGGAGAGTTTTGCCTGTTTTAAAATAGATAATTACAGAAGCATTCCAAGAGTTATTGGGTTATCTTCAAATAAAAAGAAAAGTTGAACTTATATTTTTTTATAATTCTGTAATGAAATACATGATTACATTTATGTTTATATTGTCGTAGAAAAAAAATAGTGCAATGCTATTACAAAAAAATATTGTAAATTTTTTTAGAATTCTCATTTTAATTTTCTTTACAAAGGGAATAGATTAAATGGAGAGATGAATGTTGGGATATACATTTGTGTTTAAGAAATTCTAATATGAATATAATTAATTGTGTCAAGCTGAATATTTATTTTATTTATTTATGCTAGGGAATACACAAAATTTTATTACATTATAATTCGTATTGGCACTAGTTTTATATTTTAAGATAAAATATTGTTACCTAAACTCTATACTTAAACTTAAAGATACAGAATAATTTTTGTCACTTGTATATTATTTCTTTTTCTTATCATTTATTTTGTATTTGGAAATAAATTTTGCCTGTTATTTCTATTTTGTCTTATAAAATTATTTTCTGGATTTTTTAATTACAGTAATTACACTTACATCCTAATTGCACCTCATCCATAATATTAGTAGATATTGTTCTCTGATTTATTGCATTCACACCAATTTCAACCAGAAAAAATTTAAAATCATTAGCACTTCTGCAGTTTTACTTGATGAAACCTTCCAGAAGTAATATAATTATTATTAATTATGTGCTTTAGCATTAAATAATTTTGCAAGTAGAGCATAATGGCTTCAAATTATTAAATATTGATTATGTTCATAGCTATTAATAAACTGAGAAAACGAATTTGATAATATGAATTGTATGACAGTTTTTTTAGTTACAAACTTAGTTTGAACATATGATCAGAAGCATCTGCTTTATTATAAAGAATAGCAATAGCAATTGTAAAGGAATATGTTCTCAGCTCATGTTTTTTAATAATTTATGAGAAGGTTCATGGGCAGTATATCTGAATAAACCAAATTTATTAGTTATGACATAGTATAGTTGATAATAATAAACACTACTTCATCTGAATTTAAGTAAGTGATAATTAATCCATAAAAGACTGAATGATGACAGTATGTGAAAAGTAGGCCAAAAATATCTATGCTAAACCTATTACTTACATGTATATATAATATTATCCAGGTTTTTACATGTATAATTTATTGCAATAAAAACATAAAAATATAAAATATATAAATATAATTTTTCCCCATGGTCATATAATAATTAGATTAACACTCCTATGCTCGTTTATTGAGTAAATGACATACTCTAAATCCAAAGCATCAAGGTAAGTATTTTGAAAAGATAAGAATGGACTGTCTTATCATTTAACGTCTTTGTGCTTTCTTTCCAAGGTTCTTTAGATTTGCCTATATAAATGAATCTAGATAAAAAGGATAAGACAATCCATTTTTATCTTTTCAAAAGCTTACCTTATATTTTGGTTTGAGAGTATTTTATCTAATCAATAAACCAGTGTTGAATTGCTAATCTAGTTATATATATGCAATTATCTGTTAGCTGAAAATATATCATTTGATTATATATAGCTGTGGGAAGTTTTTTGTTAATGAAAATATACCATATTATTTCTTTTTGAGACTTTAAATGAACCAAGCCAGGAAAATTCATAAAATGCATACCATGCATTTTAGGTGTTACAATTCATATTACTATATAATTATTTCTGTATAGTGTGAACATGGATGAACTGCTCACTAATAAATGTCAACTAACATGGTAGGTATATGTATTTTTTAAATCTGAGACTGATAATTTTTCACTTTAATATCAGTTGAATACATGAAGGTGAAATGTGTGTGAATGATTTTTTTATAGATACAATCATGATTAAAAAAACTAAATTATGGTCCTGATTCCTAGCAGACTGTAAAGTTTCCATCCAAAACAGAAATTGCTAGCTGGAAATGGAGGATTTTATGAATTCTCTAAATTTGAACTCCAGACTTCTCATTCAGTGATGATTTTTGATTTAAATATTTACAACTGCAAATCATTTTTAAATACATGAAGACTCTAGGAATTAAATACAAACTAAAAAAATATTGGAAACACAAATGCAATGGTATTCATTATAAATAAAAAATATAAGAATAATATTGTGGAGATTGATGGTATATCAAACAGAGTGATAGGATTAGTTATTCAAATTAATGGAAGATGTCAAATGCAGATAAATTAGTTATTTCTCAAAAGTTTTTGTTGTGATCGAAGAAAAACGGTATTTTATAAGTATGTACAAAATGTTTTTAATGAGACTAAACAACATTTGAAAATTAGCATACATTTGATAAATAATCAAAAGATGAAAGTGATGAAAAAATGTTTATGGCTGTAGAAATGAGAGGACACAGGCATGTGGAATTTTTTGGAAAAAAAGATTCTGTATATTATGATTTTTAATATATATATTGTAACGGGATGGGGTGGGTGTAGGAAAATAGATTTGAACTGGGTGATGAAAAAATCATCAACCCCAGAAACAAAATGTATATTTAAGTAAAAAATATTTAAGATATAAGAGTATGAGATTAAAGAATCTCTGAGATCATTGAGAGACCAGCCAGCTAACTCAGAAGAGCAACTACAAGCATAATTGACCATGAGCACTATCATTTAAAAAATAAGTGCAAATAAATAGTCAAAAGAAAAAAAAACCATCCATCAACATTAATGGGGATAAACAAATCAGTACAATAAATCAGAATAATATCAACAGACCATCTTGTGGCTGGATTGAAAATGTGTCTTCTTTAGACCAGGCTAACTATTGAGCCTTTGCCAGCTTGGACAATTATTTAAACATAACTTAGATGCACCAGCTTAATGCCCATCCATTAAAATACATAACAATCAGAAATCAAAACAATAATGCTGGGACATTTAAAACATGCTGATCATCATCAATGCTCTGGCCACTTGTACTGGCCAACTATAAACTTAAATTTTTTTAACAAGACTAAACTAAAATAAAATATAGTGTGTGGGCTTTAAAGAGTATCCTCTTTTGTGCCAACCAGGATAATGATTGATCATCTCTGGATGCCCCAAAGCACTAAGTACACATCCCCATTTATCCATGTCCGAATCTAGCTCAGAGAACATAAAGCTCTATTACTGTATGTGACCAAGAGATGATGAAATACAATTTTAACAATTAAATACAAGTTTATTATTAACAAAAAATAAATAAATAAATGATATTTAAGGTCTTACAGGATAAGGCTCTGATTTTGAAAAGTATACAAAATTATATAAATAACTAAAGTTATTACATGGTTTTACAATATTTCTCAATTAGATTCTATAAACGCATATATATATCCATACACAGATGGGCATTTTATAACATTTGATGAAGACATTTCAATTAAACATAAAATAATTATTACATTTGTAATTTACATAATTACTATTCAAAATTTAGATTGTTACATTAATTTACAAAAAGTATAATAAAATATATTCAAATTATTACTATGGTTTGCATATATATGCACACAGATGCGCGATTTATAATATATAATGAATATTCAATAAATGAATTGACATTTAATAAAAAAAATATTAAAATTTTACTATATGAGTGTGCATGTATATATGCACACTGACTTTTACCTATTCAAACTTGTTACAATAATATATTTTTTTCATAATTCATTTGGAAAACACATATACGTGTGTATAAACAAAACATAGATATAATTTACAATTTAGTTTCAGTTTATAAGTTCTTTTTTTTTATCAAACTAAATAAAGTCAACTTTTGTTTGATAGGTACTTGTTGATTAATTATCAAGATCTCTAAATATAAAATGTCTCTTTTTTTTTCCTTAATAAACAAAAAATAAAGTTGTTTATATATCTGTCATTTCAGACCAAAGAAATTATTTAAAATTTTATTATTATATATCACTGCTGTTAGATTCTAACTCAAGCAAAAATTATTTGTTTGTATTAACTTTAAGTTATTAATTTATGATTTCAAAAGTCATTTTAAAAAATATTAAAATGAAATAACTCACTGTATATCACCAACTTTTTCAAGCTTTCTTTTGGCAAGCTTGGTTTTTGGTCCAGCAGAAAAATATAATTTCAGATTTGTTGTCATCATCAGGTAAAAGTATATAATTCCGGTAATTTGTTGGCATACCATGAGATTTCTTTTGTAGTCCAAGCAATTGTCAAGCTGTCTTCTAGAACATATTTAAGCAGCTAGTTGATCCATTTGAAGTGACCCTGGCCTCAAGAATCAAAATTCTGCAGTAAACTATAGGGCAGCTATTGGACTGTACTCCCTTAGATCTTCATAGGAGCTCTGGATAGCACTGCTACGTATTTTGTCCTCTTTTTTTCAAACTATTGATTCAGAAGTGACCCAGCTTATAGTAAATCAAAACTCCTGTGAAGGAAAATAGTAGCAGATCTGAATCTCCTGTCCTAACTTCAGTCATATTAATTTATAGTAGCTATTATGTCAACTCTACAGTCAGTTAAAACCAGCTGCTTCAAACTGCAAGCTGCAACAAAATATTGCAACCAACTTTTCAGCAGATCCTTCTTACAAAAAGCTATTATCCAGACTTTGCAGTTGGCCTAACTGGTCACTGCTTAAAATATTAAAAACTCTTCTGACCAACTCTTACAAAACTGCAAGCAGAACTGTTCATTCCAAAATCACTATCCAGACTGGCTGATATTTTTTATCAGCTCTTTTTATAAAATCATCTGAGGTGTTATAACAACACCTTGATTAAAAACAGAATTTTATTTTTAGCTCTCTAATCCCTTTGAAAACCTATACATGTTTTTACTTAGGGGATTTCTAATAGATAAAAATTTTGTTTAATTAATTAAAATTTCAAAAATACAATAGAGTGTTTTTAAATTTTAAAATCAGAGTAATAATTAATAATAATGCAATATTTATATTTATTCAGACCTTTTTAAAATATTAATTTCATATTTAATTTTTCTTTAAACCCAGAGTTATTTAGCCCTTTAATTATTATTATTTTATTTTAGGAAATATTAAAAAAATATCTACAAAAATTTATGTCTATGTTTATTTCTACTTTTCCTTTACTTTATATATATATATGATAAACAAAAATGCAAGATATATATATATATATATATATATATATTATGGGTGTACCATGTAATCCAACTAGTTACATTATATATATATTGTAACCTTCTTACTGGTCTATCTGGTTATAAACAAATCATGATGCACGTTTTAGCAACTATAATCTCAATTGTAACCTTCTCACTGGTCTAACTGGTTATAAATGAATCATGCCACATGTTTTAGTGACTAAATTCGCCTATGCAACCTATCATACTCTCATTATCAAGAATATAAGCATAAAGAAACAAAAATGTAAAACTAACGAAATGATTCCTGTATTGAATAAAACTAGTATGAAACTATAGATCTGAAGAAGATCACAAGGTGATTAATAAAGATAATAACTTCTAGTCAAACCAGCTTTAAAATCCAACAAATAAAATGTGATGAGTTAAATTTGATATTCAGCAAACTAATAAATAATGAATAATTATATCTCTGGAATTATTATGAAATTAAACTTATAAATGAAATGATAAGTAAATTATGATATAGATTACTAAATGGATGATGGAAAGAAGTAATAATTAAATAGTGGAATGAAATGAGTCTAAGAATGAAGAGAAAAGAATGAAGATGTATGAGAATAATGAATGATTAAGATGATAATAGAATAAGAGTGAATGAATAGTTAAGATGATAAAATAATAAAAGTTAATGTATGATTAATCAATTATAATAATGAATTAATGTCAAATGAGAATGAATAAATAAAAGAATGATCAAGATGAAATTGAAGAACAATGTTAATGATGGAGACTGAAATCTTAAACTATAAACTAATATGGTATTAAATGGTAAAAAGATAAGCTAAATAAAAATAGGGATTTCAAGCTTGACACAACCAGAATATTTATCATGAAGTTAAAACAAACTATACTTTTTACAACAAAAGAAGTAATTTATACCTTAAAGTTTGGTTGACTTTTATAAAACAGTGAAAATAATCTATTTCAAGTCCAACTATAATAATTAACTAGATATAAAATTTATTACAAATTTAAATTCTACTTTGAAACTTAACCACTAATTCTTCTCAGGGTTCAAACACTCAAAATCATTATACAAATTATACTTGGGTCAGTGAGAGTGATTTTACCACTACCTGAATAGAATGCACAAAACGGCTCTCAATATAAACTCAAATTAAGAACTATATTTAGCAGTTACCCATAAACTTTATGAACTCAATAACTCTTATAACTTTAATATTTAAGAAATAGGAATAACTTTTTAATAAATAAACACAATAACTTACCAAAATTTCTTCTCTTAAATAATTCTAAACCATGTGATCAAGATCAATGAATGATAGCTCTGCGGGTTCAACAAAACCAATTAAATCAATATTATATTTATCTTTTAATCTATTAGTTAAAATAATCTGTACTCAAGGTTAATAATATTTAATTATTATGTGATGATGCATTAGATGTACTCTTAAGTGATAGGGCTTAACAAAATTATTTTGGTATATTAACCAATAGTTAATTGTACTATATTGGTCGATGATTTCAAAATATAATCTACTGATATGTCGATAGCAATAAAAATAATAGGGTGTATGGTGATTAGCAATAGGACTACAGGAAACTAAATAAATTTTTCAACACAACAAACTTTATTTACAATATTTACAAATTTTAATTCAAAGACATGGCATGAAATAACCAATACATTTAATTAAACTCAGGGATGGGAAAAATACCTGATATACCATGACCATACTCTTAGTCAATGTGACTAACTTATACAATGATATTAAGAGTATCACTTATTACTATTTAGCCTATCTTAAAGAATGAAATAATGAAACTTATTTAAGCTGAACTAGCACTTAAATTACAAAAACAACAATATATTTAGGACTTTAGGGTATGCACAAATTTTAAATTTAGAATTGAAAAGTTATAAAGTCATGCATCATAATAAAGCCATTTCTTTTATCAGAATATGATAAGGGCAATTATCATATTCTGCGCAATTAATAACTGATTAAGATTTGAGATGAATAGGTTTGGTGTATTAAAATAAAAACATACATCAAAAGTCAAATACACATATATACCACTAAAACATTACCTATGTCCACAACCTAATTATTGAATACTTAACTGATCTTACCAATCCACTGGCAAATCACTAATTAATGAAGATAAAGTGCTCACATGCATCTCTTGCTCTTACATCTATAAATTCCACAATCATTAATAGATCTTGGTTTGGTCTGTCTATAACTGCTGATGATCCTACAACATCATAAACACTATTACAATTAGGCCAACACTATATCTAGATTAGTGTTTCTTAATCTAACATTATTTTATCCTTGCCATATGATTTTGAACTACTGTCCTTCACCATACACGGTGGAAAAAACTAACTATCACCATGAGGGATTTAACACTAAAAAGGAGGCTCTATAAAATAACATGACAGTTGTATAATAATATGGCTAATTCTACTACCTCTTTATGGGTATACTCATGTGGGCTTTGCCTCATCATGAAAAAATATATAATTCAGACCATGGGTATCCTTTCTTTTAGGATTATTTATGCGAACAAGCATTAATTACTATTCAGCCTCTACCAAACTTTCCTCTCATGGAATCAGCAATAGGTAACACTCCATCAGCCCATGCTCAATTCTAATATTAACCTATTGGATGCCATTCTATTGGCATATCCTATCAGCTAAAAACTGTCACAAATCATTCTCAATATTATAGCAAGGTAAAATAACACTAACAATAACAGTGGAGATATACATATTCCATTTCACAATGCAGAACCATTGATGTATCAATAGACAAACTGAACTATATATGTCAAATAATCATTAATTATTTTAAAATGACAACTATACTTTTGTTAGAGAGAGCACAACATATTTAAGCAATAAAGACCAACCTGCATTTGTATTCAAAGTGGACAAGTTTATTCCTATGTAAAATTAAGAAATGAAAATGGCTTATATCAAATTTTCTTTTATATAAGGAAATAATTCAGTCTTTCTAATATATCTTTGACAAAATGTCTGCATGTTCACCCTTTACTAAAATACACTAAAATCAGTTTTAAACTATAAGAGATAAATATTTTTCTCTCTTCAGATCAATGACATTAAGATTATGTTTTCCCTTACTTGGGAAATTAACAAAAATGTGGGGAATAATAAATGTATGTATCTTTATACATTTTTATATCCCTTTGACTAAATATATTTTAGATCATATATGACAATAAACATATATATATATATATATATATATATATATATATATAAATTCCCAAATAACACATGACATAAGTAATATAAACTAATACAGTAATATTAAAAAAAAATAAAAGAACATTTTCTTCCATTAAATTTTTATCTTATTCGTCCAAGTTATTTCATCCTTGTGAGTTAAAATGATAAGAACTGCTATTATGATGAGCAAACATTCCAGATAACACATATATATTTTTATTATCCTGTTTGATGCATAATAAAGCAATATTCAACACTTCTCCAAAGGCAACAAAAAATTATTTAATGGTTTCTGTACTGATAATTAATAAGACAATTAAAATTCACACTTCCAATTGTAGCATACTTAAAAGGATAGGTTTATCTACTTTTCTCTAGATAATTTTCCTGAATAACTTTATAGGTTATTATAATCTTCAAAACAAACTTTTTAAAGACATTTATTGATTTATTCGATATTAACATAGTGAGACAAGATGTAAACGTTTCAAGTGAAATATAACTAAAAGCAGTTTATTTACGCTTTAATCCAGATAATTTTCCTTGAAAGTGACTTTAAAATTTTATTACAATTAACATATTTTAAGTTTTTTTAAAAAATTCTTTATTAATTTTATTCTTTCCTCCATGGTACGATTTGTAACAATCTTTAAATAATCTGGCATTTTAAATATTTTAAAACCTTATTATGAGACGTATATTTCACAATAAAATCTTAAAAGTAAATATTTATTTTGTTCCATTTTTATTAGCAAAGTATTATATGATTAGCAATATTAAAAGAAATTTATCCAATTATAAATATGATATCCTTAACATTTTAATGAATTTCCAATTTTCTATTACTATCATTACACAAGTTCACGCTAGAAAAAATCAGCAGATGAGTGTTTATTTCTTAATAAAGAATTGAGAATAAAATCACTTGCAATTATCTTTTAACTTTATTAAAATTATATGATATGAAATGACTTTTGATTTATTTATAATATCTTCTGAAATCTTTCTTTAAAATTATTTTGAATTATTTTCTTGAAATTACAATTTTCAAATGAACATGTTTCTGCTTTATGTTTAACAGTGGTGCGAAATACAAACATTATCAGTTACTTCTTTTTACTGTAAATAATTTGTGCATCATTTTCAAAGATAAGATTTTAAACTTATGAACAAAATAAAAGAAAAAGCTTACTTTTTCTTGAATTGTTCTGTAGATGAAGTAATATTTATTTAGATAAAGACATCCCCATGGCTTTCATTTCCTTCTCCAGTATGAATCCTAGGAACTATACAGTCATGGAGATGATGTTTAAAACGATAGCAAGGTTTCTTTTTTTTATTCCATGTTTTTAGATAACAATATACTGTAATCTTTCTTCAATTAAATTCCAAATTTTTCTGATTTTTAGCTTTTTTCATCCTTATTTTAGAAGATCAGAGTTGAAATCCCCCTACAACTTTGTTTTAATATATATAGTTTTTATTCCAAAGCATTGTGGTAAGAAATTCACCAATAATCGTAGTGTGAATATATTAACATTACCCCCTCTGGCTTCATTTTTAATAACTACCCATAATATCAAAAACTATTTTCAATTCACTACAAAAAAAAATATGCTTAAGAATTAACTGTAACGATTCATTTTACAAGATTTACAAATTTGATTTAATTATTTATTTATTTTAATTGCTATTCAACAATAATAAAATAGTAATATATTTATCTCTCTATTAGTAACAATATTTTTAAATTGTTATTTTATCCCTAGTTTCAAACCTACATTGGGTTTAAAATAGCTTCTCCACTCAAGCAATTTCCTAGTGCATCCAGAACAGTCTTTATTGAAAGCCACTCATTAAGATTTTCATGCCAGATATATTATTATGATTTAAAATTTTGGATTATTTAATACAGGGACCTAAATAAAAGGTCACAATATATATATATTGTAACGGGATATATATAAACGCTACATTCAAATTTAATAGTAACTTTTTTTATCTAATACAGAATTAAAAGCAAACTGTCAAAATGCACAAATAACAAATTATTAATTTATTAATATGTTAGATTGATTGAAATATTAAAATAAGCTTTAAAAAATAAATAAATTATAGAATTGAAACAAAGATTCTAATCTTTAAATAAAATATATAATAAAAAGCCTTTTGATTTTAATAATAGCGAAGAGTTTTTAATCTTAAAAAGAAAAATTACAAACAGATTCTTAGGGCAAAATGACCATGGAAAAGAAAATGATTATGAAATAGAAACAAAAGACTTGCTTTTCCTGCCCAAAGATACGGGCACAGACCTCAGTCGAAAAATTTACTTAGCCTTAAACCCAAAATCTACTTGGTCACAAACTGAATTAACCAATAAAATATAAATAATGAAATATGTTTGATGAATCCATGCATTCCAGAGATAAGGTGCCCAATGACTATAAAAAGAAAAATCCAAAGGGAATAATTAGTTGGAGAGAATCAGAAAATTAAAATTTTAAATTCAATTGTCTTTGTTGAAAGCAGAAAATTTTTAAAAAGCTATTGTCACCATCACTAAGAATGTAGTCAGCGTCAATGGGCTTCCTTCGGTGTGGCCGGCTGAAGGTAGCTTTCCTATTCATGGATCCCAGGATCGAACCACTGGAACCATCTTCATAAAACATCTTCAGAAATCGTCATAAGTTTTCATAGATCTTCGTCACTAAGGAACGAGCTCAGACAAAGGAAAGTATAATTTATAAATAATTGAAATATCAAATATAAACTCTTAAATTTAAGATCTTTGAACTTTATTTGTTTCTAAAAATGAACTATAAACTTTCTTTCCTGAACAAACCTGAACTGTATCTTTTATAAACTTTGCCATTTTAAAACTCTGATCAAAAGTTAACGTAATCTTTAAAAAAATGTATTGTATTTTATTTTTGTTTATTCATGTTTAATTAATATCTGTTTGTAAGAGGGTGGGGGTTAGCTATTGCAAACGAATGTAAAGAGAGAAAACACATCGTTATTTGTGCATTATTAAATTTTAAAAATAGGTTAAAATAATATTTGTGAAAAAAAATAATAAGTTAAATATAATGCTCATTTTAAAATGATTTTAAAACTGTAAACTAAATATTTTATTTTTATTAAATTAATAAAATGATTTAAATGTTAGTTGAGTATAGATGGCTTCTAGACTAGTTTAAATATAGGTTAATTTAAAGGGGTTTTGATTTCAGACTATTTGTTTGTAGTTGTTTCAATGCTGGTGGAGAGATATATGGACATTTATATCAATGTAATGTGAAGTGTATTAGCACCTAGGGTGACGAGTCCAACTGAATGCATGACCCCATAGAGGTAGTCATACCATTGAAATGGACACAGACGTATTTCCTGCACCATTGACCTTTCATGCTCTATGGATTTTGGATGATAAGCTAGCAAGATAAGACCGCTCTCCCATCCATATGTAGCATTTCTTTTTATCATTTTATATGCATGTTTCCTTCACCTGACAGATGCACATTCCTATGGGACGAAGGCTATGTTTTCTCCAATAATATCACACTGCTCAGATGCACATTCCTATTGACATGATTCTATGCTAACATGTTCACATTGCATTGGTTGCTGATATATATCTGGAAGCGAGTATTGGTGTGGCTGCAGATTTTTAGTCTGGAGTCAAGTGATTTGAAAATTTGTGAATGCGTCTAGGTAGCTCATTTATACTCAACATTTCTAAGATTAAGAATAAAAGTTAAAAACAAATAAATAATAACTAATGAAACAGAATAAAAGAACTTTCTTCGTTTGTTATAAAAATTATTTTTTTAAGTTCGTGCGTTATTAATTATCTACATAAATAAAATCTTTTTTGTGTTACTGATACTGACGGTGATTGCTTTTATTATTCTTTATTATTAAAAATATATTTTAATAAATATATTAAGTTTCTGCATCTACTTGAGCTAGTGACTTGGGCTGGTGGTCGCGGTCTTAACAGCACGTATCTGTCGACTCTATAAATTTTCTAGGTTCAAAGTAGCCTAGTGGTGCTCTGTCGGCAGATACAGTGAGACTGGATATTTCATCATCATCCCTGACCGTTATAATATATATATATGCATCTAAAATAAATATACATTAGAATTAGATTATATTTGATTTAGAAGAAATATATATTTCAGGATTGTAATGTTCTAAATAGATTCAACATAGAAAATGATAATCTGTTAGTTAGATGTAAAATTCATCTTCATGAAAAATAGAGATTAAAATTATTAAGAAAATAGTATTATAAGTTGACACTTATAACCTTCAGAAACATTACAACAAATTTAAATTAGAACCTGCAAAGTACTTTAAAATATGAGCAGGTTTTAAAGGTATTCAACTTTGAACGGAATCAATATGAAGATAAATGATACTATTAAGAACAGTATCAAAGATAGTAAATTTTCTACTGAAATGAGACGATGTTTGAAGTAAAAAGAAATACGAAATATATAAAGTTGAACCATTAAGAAGAATTAAATCTTATAAAATAATATAAAAAGAGTTAATGATATTAAAAATCATAATTATGAATTAGCATGGCAAGCTATAGAAAGACATAAAAGAAGTAAGAAACTTATTTCCAAAATAAAAAGACAGAACTATTACAAATTGAGAAATAATATTATGAAATGTGCACAAAAGATCTATAAAGAATTGTATAATAATAAATAAAAATGAAGCAAAATATCTTCCATAGTTATCACATCTTCTGAGTTGTCAGGCATTTTAAATGAAGAAGTGAAACATGCAAATACACTTAAATATATAAAAAAGGAAAAAGCTCCAGAAATGGTGAAACTATAATTAATATATTGAAAAAAGCAGGTAAAAAATAGACAAATTGTTGGGAAAATTATATATTAGATTTTTGAATAATAATAACAGTTTAAAAATTAGTCTCTAAACTTTTGATTTTATTATATTCCTGGTTGTTTCAATGTCAAAAAGTAATAGATTGTTGTAAATATTAAACTATAAAATTAATGCTGGCTGTATTGAAAATTCTTCTTAAATTAATAAAATCAAGATTAAAAAATAAAAAATTAAATCATTATTGGGAAAAGAACAATTTGTCTTTCATAGAATAGAAATTATTAGATATATAATTGGTAGTTTATGAGTTTTGGCAGAGAGGATGATGGGGCAAGGTAGAACTTTTTGTTTGTTATATTGATTATGAAAAGTACATTTGAATTCCATGAAATATATATTTTCAGTGTGTAGTGGGTCTGCCATTGGTCCATCTATGCAAGACTTTCTAAGCAAAGAATAAGTCTCATTAAGAGATAGCACCTCATTCAGTTTGACCAATAGCTTAAATAATATAAAAATGTTGAATTGTTTTAAAGGAAAGACTAAATAATCCAGTGACAGATTGGCCTGGAATTTCCACTGTTATCCAAGTCTCATTAATGTATACTCAGAAAGAAATTCAAGAAAAGGATATGTATCAATGATCAAAGGATAAGTACTCTATTTCTTACAAAATATCAGGCAATCATCATAAGCTTGACAAAGTTTCTAATAGGAAATATTGTTTGAAATATACAGTACATCAAAAACATATAAAATGAAAATAAATATTAAAAAAGTTATAATCCTGGATAAAATGTTATCTGGTGATAAACTTGAGTGTATAAAGACAGATTGCTCAAACAGATGAAAAACTTTTGTCACTTCAGTCACTTCATCATAGAAAATGGTCATAAATAAGATAAATCAAAATTATTGTTCTTATATCAACAAAAAGCTTTCAGATACTTAAAAATGACTTCTTCTGAAATGTATTTTGTTAGATATTTTGGTCAATTTCACTATACATATTAAAAACCTTACACTTTGAACAAAATGTAAATACCTTATCTGGGAGCAATTAAAATGTAATACTATCAAAAGGTGGAATGAATAGAATAGATAGATACAAAGTCAAACAAATAAATTTTTCATAAGAAGAATTTACAAATGAATGTTGTGATAACAATTAGAGGTAGAATTTTTCAATTGGTACCATTATGGGTTTCTTATAGGATATATGGCTAAGAGCAAAATACAGGATAGGAAAACAACGGAGAGAAAGATCAAGACATTCAGAAATGCAGATATTTGAGTGGAAGAGAAAGCAGAAGATCATAAGCAATAGAATGTTTTGCAGCTTCTTCACAACAGTCAGAAGATTAAATGGCTGTTGGTGATATATATATATTGTAACCATTCGCTACAACTCATCTACCTCTCATGCCGAACCCGTTCCGGCACTCAAAATTGTAACCGTTAATTGTGTGGTCCCAACTACATAACGTAAGTGCGCTAAGAATCTTAACTTCGATCACTGATCAATTCCCGCTGCACATTGTCAGCTATTAAGAGCTGTATCCAAAAGCATATCATGCTATCTATTTTATGCACCAAAGACCACAACCAACATCTGGAGCAACTTACCACAGACCAAACTATTGATCTAACATAAACTTTTTATGATTTAATTTGATCGCAGCCAGGGTGTACCGCGAAGAACTACCATAGTAGTATGATAAAATACATTAAACAAATTATAAGTGTAATGTTATTATTTTTCAAACCTTAATTTGCAATTTTTATTGTATGAGACCCGATGGTCGACCATGTACAAGATGGCATAATTTGTGGAATTACATAAGATTATGAAATTTTAAATCATTTATATGATTTCTAATACAAATGCTAGTCCAGGTAAAGCTTTGCAATAAATAAACATAAATACTTGGGTTCTTTTTATTATAGTTTACTATATCACTGAGACTCTTATTATATTGACAAATGACAATTTAAAAACGTTAAGTAAATATATTCAATCATGTCATTATTTGGTAAATCTGTTTACAAGTTTAATAATTAATTTGTATTGCATACTAGAATCAACTACGCAAAGCCAAAATGATGGAAAAGGTAAATGGGATTTTATTGTACCCTACACATCATAAATTACCAAAGACGAGAAGCATCCAAATGTTTTCTCAAAATATCAATAAACTCTTATATCATGTTGACGATAGTATGTACTTCAATGTATGCTCTATCCAAGGTTTATGATTTCTGATTTTAAGAATGACACATAGTAACGGCATAGTAAGTTTAATTATAAATCAACTTTTATTTACAAATTTATGAATAATAAGTAATTAATTCCAATGTTATAATTAAAGACATAAATAAACAAATAAAATAAATAAATTATAATTCCATCGACTTTCTTCAATAACATCTCATAGGTACAGTTTTTAAAACCTAATCATACCTGATTTCAATTTGATATAATGAATATTGAGAAAATTATACTAAATTCAACATCAACTCATGAAATATTTAACGTCATTTCCAGATTCAATAAATCCCTACCGTAAACTTATAATAATATAATAAATAATATTATATCTGTAGGATTTAGCTATAATGCAATCATTAAATAAAGTGAAAATTTAAACTTACATTCGGTAAATAATAATCAACCAACAGTTAATTATTATGAAGTAACTTGAATAGAATGTCCTGCTACAATTTGATGATCTAACTTATAAATTATGCTTACAAATGAAAGAAGATGATTTAGCAGATTAACTAGAATACTTTGCCCAACTTATATCTATGAAGTAAAACATATTCCTGTGGATGCATTCATCTACACGTAGGAATTAAATAACACTAAACGTTTTGTGTATTCATACACCATCATAAAGTAATACGTATAATCACACAATTCCGCGGATTAACCACCAGCGCAGGAATGTGTGTAAAATACAAAAATGGCAATTTAAGTAATCCGCGGATTAACCACCAGCACAGATTAATGCCTTTTAACATTCTAAAACAACATTACTATTTACTTCACATTAAAGTGCAAAATCATCCCCCTCAGTTATTCTGACCATTCAGAAAAACGCTGACACTTTAGCAAATGTGGGTTCTTGCATAATAAATGTTACGCTAATCAGGACAACTAATGTACTAACTTATCTTGCTTAAAATAAAACATATGTAATATAGTATAAGTAATATTAGTATAGGAATATAAATCTGGAAAGACTAACGAAATACCTCACAAAGATTGATACATCTCATGAATTCATTTAGTACTTTTCAAGCTTTTTCGCAAGTGCTATTCTCTTGAATAAATATTTTATTCAACCCCTATTAATTTAAACTTAATAAAATATAACTTATGAACTTCACATGCAAGTTCATATAACGATAAAATTAAAGTAATGCATTATTCATCAAATATATAAAATTTAACAGGTGTGTGTGTATGATATAAATCAAATGTATAGCATTTTATAGTTCAATACATGAATTTTAGCAGGTGTGTGTATCACAAATTGGATTGTATAGCATTTTATAACTCCAAATATGATCCGTGGAATCCATGTACGATGTGTCGAACAATAAATATACGAAGTAATAGCTATAATTATAGTTAAATTCCATACATGCAATTTTATCCATTTGTATTAGTTATTATAATCACTATTAGATTAACGATTTTACGTGGCTCCATAAACATGAAACAATTTCAAAACATGACACGCAGAATTTAAATGAAAATGTTTTTCATAAGTTATTAATTTCTACATTTCTCTATTAAAAAATGTTCCAAGTTTATCACATCCATGCTAATATTTATTTATCCACGCTTAAATCCAGGAATACTAATTATAGCAATTAATTTAATCATTCCAAACTGACGATAAAATTAGAAAATAGCTTTGATTAATTATTTGAAGACTATTTATTATCCAAATGTTAAACAAATTAACTAGCAAATATATTACTGGCATTGTAAAGTTAAATATCAATCAATACTATATTTTTATTAGAATTAGAAACGAAAATATTAAACTATGTTGATAACTTTAACATTTTACTTTAATTTAAACTTCTTCTTTTTTTAAAAAGCAAATTTTCATATTCATAAAACATCTGTAATTAAAATACTTATTTAATTTTTCCAAATTGTAGAATAATAAACAATTTAAAACATACCAAACTCTTGCAATTAATTCTTTTAAACTGGGAAGCTCCGACATTTTGAAAATGTAATATTGGAAAATTTTTACCGGTGATTCGATCCACTTGGCCAGCCGACTTGAACAGACTTTTAAATTTAGCAATTCATCTTATAATTAAATACCACTAGGTTATTTTTACGTTTATAGCAAATTTTGTGGTAATCCGTTTACTTGTTAACTATTTTAAAATAAGCTTATCAAATTTACACCATTTGCCTTTACCATTTTCTTTTCTTTCTCCTAAATTCGCGCTCTTTTCTTTTATTACATTGAGACGCATACGTAATTACTGTATTTATTTTTAATAATTAATTTTAATTGAACAAATGGTTTTTTGTTAATTCAATAGAAATAATTTTTAAGATCATTTTAAACAAATAAAAACAAAATATTATTTTTAATAATATTTTACCAAATTTAATGTGTTGTCAAAATTTTTAAAAAGTTAAACGTTTTGATATGAGTTAGTATATGGGAAGAAGCAAACTTAAATTTATTAAAATAATATAAGAGAGTAATCTGTTCAAAGTGCAAATCAAGCCAATCAAATCACCAAAAGAAGAAAGAGAAATTTTTATACTAGTTACATCAATTAATATATTTTATACTAAAATATATGGTTACAAATATATATATATAGTTTATTTTTATGGTTATTCTACAATTTATGTTATAATTGAACTCATTCTAAAATGGCATAAATCTTAAGGTTGAATTTCATTTTGTCTTTTAAAAAAAGCTATAATCAAGAAAAAATATATAACTTAAATATGCCCAGAGAAATTTATAAATATAAACAATTTTTTTCTTGTTGAAAAAGCATAGTATTGATATAAACAAAAACTTGTGTAATATTTTTTTTCAATGTTTCTGTGCCTGATGGCAGAAAAAAAAATTAATGCTATTAACTCAAGCACTGCTAAATTTTAGTATACAATATTTTTTTTAAAAAATAAGATTAGATGATTAATTTAAAAAATGTATTATATGTCCATCTTAATGGGTTAAAAACAATTAAAAATTTAAATGTTATCCATATATTGGGATGATAGAATAAATTCTCTTAAAAAGGTAATAAACTAACATTGACAATGATCAAGTATTATTGCTCCCATCATATTTCCCTATTATTTATTTACCTCTTCTTCATTTAATATATATATAATTAGAAAATTCTCATGAATGTTAATATCAAGTTTCAGCTATGATGTAACTAATGAAATACCCAATTAAAACTGGCATTGCAAACTGAAATCACTTCATCTAGTAATAGTAATTGTTTGTCTGATTCACCTTTTAATAAACGATTAAAAACTGCCATTGCACATTGAAATTACATCATCTAGTAATATTATTTGGTTGTTGATCCAACCTTAAACCAAAAGTAATTTAAAGGTAGATCACATGATTAAATATTATTATTTCCTGATGACATATTTTATCTTGACTACTAGATTTTAATTGATTGTTACCTGGTTACATCCTAGATAAATGTTAAACCATTAAGCATCACATGATCACATTTCCTATACTAGCACATTAATTGTTGATAAACAGAGCAAAACTCTCCATACAGTATTGCCACCTGTGCTAAACAGAGTAATCAATGGATGCCAGAAGGCTTGTGCATAAAATCCCTATCTAATGCCTACTCATTCAATATCCCCAGACTAGTTTCTGGCTTGTGGCCTTCGTCAGTGAGGAGCTTTGGATCTGAGAGCACTGCATCTAGATCTGCTCTCAGATCCAAAGCTCCTCACTGACGAAGGCCACAAGCCAGAAACTAGTCTGGGGATATTGGATGAGTAGGCATTAGATAGGGATTTTATCCTAAGATCTAGATGCAGTGCTCTCAGATCCAAAGCTCCTCACTGACGAAGGCCACAAGCCAGAAACTAGTCTGGGAATATTGGATGAGTAGGCATTAGATAGGGATTTTATGCACAAGCCTTCTGGCATCCATTGATTACTCTGTTTAGCACAGGTGGCAATACTGTATGGAGAGTTTTGCTCTGTTTAGATAAATGTTCTTTAGAAAAGTTCATAAAAACTTTCAATATACATTATTATAGAAATTATAACAACTGGTAGTGGCAGTTTCTTATAAGATTATTTGCATGCTTCCAAAAAAGAAGTAAATTGTTAAAAAAGAAAAGAAATAAACTCTCATACAAGTTTGTATTAATTAGTAAATATATTTAAAAAAATATAATGTTATAAATGAAATGTAATGCTTTTAACTTAGAAAACAATGATTAATGATCTCTGTGCATTTATTGAAAAATAAGTTGTGTATAAGCACAAAATAAAATTACTGCATTTGTAAATTAAGTTTATATTTATATAAATAAATATCACAAAACACAATATGTAACTCATGAGGGTGGAAAATGGTTTGCCTTAACCGAAACATCTGATTTGATCTAAAATGGATATAAGGAATGAATAGCATATGTTTATATTTAAGGTAAAAAGAAATATAATAATTTTTAACCTGATAAAGAAAGATTAATAATTATTTGTAAATTTATTGAAATATAATGGTTGTAAATAAATGCTAATTAAAAATACTTGCATATTTAAAGTAATTATATGTGTGTGTGTGTGTGTGTGCATCCTAGGATGTAACTAATTCTTTCAAGTTCATAATGCTATTATAGACATTGGAGTCTTAGAATAAATAATATTTAAAGATAATGATATTAATGATGTTTTAATTGTGCTTAATTGACAATACAACTCTATTGTAGTTATCTTCATCAAACTTCTAATTTCAGATATGTAACTTCATATGTAGAAAATATATATTTTTTATGGATAAATTAATTGATTGATATTTAAACTTAATTTATTCTATTTATTTAGCACATGGATTTTTTTATTTTTAAATATAGTTAGCTATTTTCAGTCCTTATATATATTTCATTTAGAAGATACATTTATCTGTGGTCTTATTAATTTCTTCAGTTGTGGTAATTTAATAATGATTCCAAAATATTACAGAAAATTCAATGAAATGCTAGAGGACAAGGTTAAAATATTTTCTACACTCCCATTATAATATATATGTATTATAATGGTCTGAAAGAAAGTAAAAGTCATCTTACCGTATCTGCACTACAGAGGGCAACATCTAGGCCAATTGAACCTAGAAAATTTTTTTTCTTCTTAATAAAGTTTTCGTTTAATAATTATTTATCTGTGCGATTTTATATATATTATAAAGTTTAGATGACTTTTAAATTTCAATTTTTTTAAAAACAAATTTTTATTTGTGAACTTTATATTTTAATTTCATGTCTAATTCTTAAAATAAATAATGTAACAGTGTGTGTATGCCCATTACATATCAGTAAACTTGCTTAAAAAAAAACAAACAAAAAAAATTTTACTTAGGGTTAGTAATTACGGTACATGATTAACGAAGACCTTTACAAAAACACTAGGCTAGTAATTTTACAAAAAGACTATATACAAAACAAAATGTTGACCATCGTTTTCCTAAGAACCATCTATGTTTACACCTCCTCCCCCCAAGAATTCTATTTTCTCTATATTTCTTTTCTAAAAAATGGCACAACAAGCGAATTATGTAAATTATTTATTTAAGAAGGTTGCATTGAGGTAAATATGTTTTAAGAAATAATGGGTTTATACATGTACCACCAACTTATTTATGACTGATTAAAATGCTTATATAGGATTATACTAAAGTAAATTTCCAAAAAGTACTCATTGTAAGTTACCACATTTACAATCAAAAACTTACATGGCTGTGCACATTAAAAAAATGAAACATATTAATTGCAACCTTTTGACTTTTTAAAAAAATAGTTTTAAAATTATTAATATCTTTTCTTTCTCATTTTTAATATTTGTGCTATTTCTTTCTGGCAGTGCTTTTATAAGATTTATGGTATATGCCTTTATGTAAATAGATAAAAATATTTCATTTAGAAAAATTTTGTTCAGGGTATTCATGGTTTATTAAACATTGGCCCCATGTTGGGCACCAATTATAATGGTCCAAAAGAAAGTGAAAGTCATCTTACCATATCTGCACTACAGAGGGCACCATCTAGACCAATTGAACCTAGAAAATTTATATAGTAGGCAGATATGTAAGTTAAGATTCACACTTTACATGTTTTATTCAGACTGTCAGCCCATGCCACCAGCTCAGTGGAGACACAGAGATAATAAAATAATTTTTATCTAAAAACATTTTTAATATAAAAAAATAGAAGTCACTGCCAGTAATAACACACACAAACATTTATTTAAACATATATAAGATTTAATATTATTTTTAGTATAACTTATACTTTATCATTTAACTTACATTTTAACTTGGTTTTTAGAATTTAATTTACATTTTAGCTCTTATAAGTTCACACAGATGAGTTTAATAAAAGTTTATTTTATAATGTTGAGTATAGATTGGCTACATAGATTACATGATCAAAAACATTTCAAAATAAACATAAACAATCAAAATATAAAGTCATTGATGGAATTGCAGAGGAAAATTTACAAAAACCCAATAGCATTCATGATAAGATGCTGCATTGACACCAATAATTTAAATGGCATTTGAATAAATACATTTTAGATACTCACCGTAAGGAATCATTATTTACCGAATGTCTATATATTTTGATCAAATATAAAAACCAAAAAACATAATTAACCATAAACGAATCTATGCAAGCATCTATACCCAACTTAAATTTAATGCATTTATTTACAATATTAATAAAAAATAAAAAAATAAAAATGGAAATGATTTTAAAAAAAGACATTCAATAAAATAATAAATAATTTAATCAGATAGGGAATTCTTCTATTTAGAATATTGAAAAGTTTAACATTTAGAGTTTTTTTTTTTTTAGAAATGTTCATTAATTATATATTTCTTATGTTTAGAAAAGTTCATCTTTAAACTGTTGCCATTTGGGTTCCAGTGTTAATTGTCCTGACATCCTGGGAAGATAGGTATGTTGTTGGCCATTTTACTGATTCATCTGGAGGTCTTTTACTTTAGCTGATCCTCAATGTAGAAAATGATTGGTCATTTCTCTTTCTTTTTTTAGCAGAACTGAAGGGATTGAAGAGTGCATCTTTTCAATCCCTTCTCCTTCAACTCCACACTAACGCATATCACCACTGCTATCACACATCTCTCCCAGCTCTTTCTTCACTTACTACTATTTATTTCCAAACTTTTTCTTTTTATATTAATTTTGCGGATTAACTCAACATTATGTCATGACGATGGTGATGGTCTTTTCGTTGAGGTCCATTTTCCTGATGGATTTCTTTCATTGGCCATTCTGTTCCTATTTTTTTTCCTCTCATATCTGACCTTTGATTACATATTATGAAATGCCCAAGGGCTAGTTCACTTAGACTAATTAAAATAATCATTTCCATTTTTCAATAACATTAATTAATTTTTTTGTACAAACTTAGATATATTTTTATCTTTAAATCTTTACTGAAAATTTAGTTTTAAAATACTTTTTTTTCTTCTTAATAAAGTTTTCGTTTAATAATTATTTATCTGTGCAATTTTATATATATTATAAAGTTTAGATGACTTTTAAATTTCAATTTTTTTAAAAACAAATTTTTATTTGCGAACTTTATATTTTAATTTCATGTCTAATTCTTAAAATAAATAATGTAATGGCATGTGTGCCTGTTGCAATATATATATATATATAGATATTACACATGTATTACACAAAATTTCACAAGTTTTTTTAAATTCAAAATTTTACAGGAAATGATATATTGTTTAATTTTTGAATATTTTATAAAGTTCAAGTTTTATTCAATCGAGTTAATTGGAATTGTTTTATTTATTATCAATCCAAAAAACAAGTAACTCTTTAGTCTATCACTTTTAACACTGCACAGGGTATTGTACCTTGTGTGGTTTAATTGCAGTGATAGATTATCAGACTCTGGAATGTAAGATTCTGGGATCAATTTCCTGGAATTTCAGGCACTTAAACCTCACATTAACTCCCAAGAAACAAAGTTATTTGTTTATTTAATTTAATTTTCAACCATTATCAATCAACTACAGAATGAAGGTTTCTCAAAGATTAATGCATCTTCTCCATTTCAACCCCACACACTTCCTTATATCATCCATCCATCTCACATGTCATCTCTTGCTAGGTCTTTTACAATCTCATGGAATCCAGTTTAAAATTTCAACAGTCCACCTATTATTATTTTTATTAGCAATATATTCAGCCAAACTTCACTTAAGACTCTTAATTTTTAAATAATGTCTGTAATACCCGTTTGATCTCTTACACATGTATTTTGTTTTCATTGTCATCTTTTTACACTTAACATGCATCTTTCCATCCTTCTTTGAATGGTCTAAAGTCTCTAATATTGTTCTTCTGTTAACTATTCAAGTCTCAGACCCATAAGTAATAACTGGTAAAACACATTTATTAAAAGCCTTCCTTTTCAAACACATAGGCATATTTCCTTTTAATATTAAGTCATTTTTACCAAAAGCACTTCAACCAAATTTGATTTTATGATTAATTTCATCCATTATGATTATATCTGTAGTAATAATCTCACCAAGGAATTTGTAGTTGTTAACTTCTTTTAATTCATCATTATCATTTTTCATTTTCCTCTTTTGAGAAAATCCATTGACATTATTTAGTTTTTTTAATTTTTATCTTTATTCCTACTCTCATACTTTCATCTGATAACTCTTGCAATATTTCCTGAAGCCCTGAATCATTATTTACAAAAACAATTATATCATCTACAAAATTTAGATAACTTAAATAATTTCCATTTACTTTTATTTTTTTACTTTCCATTTTAATGCACAAAATATTTCATGCAATTCTAAAGTAAAATTTTTTGGAGATATGAAGTTGACCTGTCACACACCCTTCTCAATGTTAATCTTTTTTTAGTATCATTATGTAATCTAATTATTGCTGTTGCATTTTTATAAATATTCTTCAGAATATAATTTCCTGGGTCTATACATTGAAGATCCAATGCTTTAATTACCAAAGAAATGCTTATAAAATCAAATGCTTTTTCATAAACTACAAATCCAAAGCATAATGGTAATCCATATTTATTGGTTCTTTCTTTAACTTTTCTCAATATTTTGATATGATCCACTATACTAAACCCACTTTTAAATCATGTGTATCATTTTTGGTTGATTAAAATCCAAAATTCTTTGTAAACAAATTGTAATTATCTTGATAAAAAATTATATAAAACTGATAACAGAATAATAAGTCTGTAATTTCTAATATCCTCTTTATCAGCTTTTTTAAATATTAATATTAATACTGCATTCTTCCAATCATCTGATACATTTTTATCATTTAGACATTTTGTATATAACTTTGACATTTTTTTTCTTCACCTGCTTCTTTTATGACATTGATTATAATTCTATCACAACCTAAAGCTTTTTCCTTCTTCATAAATTTAATTGCATGTATCACTTCTTCAAATTGTTGGCAATTCAGAAGATATAAAAATTGTAGGATGTATACTTCTTTTTTGTTTATTACTATATAATTTTTGATAGAATTCTTATATACATTTCATGATGTCATTTCTCTTTTTAGTACTTGTTCAATCTTTTTTTAATTGAAGAAATAAATTTTCTACCAATATCAAAATGTGGTTTTACACTCTTGAGATTTTTATTTTATTCTATAGATTTTTTGCTAGATCACAATTATGCTTTCCTATACCATTTTCAACTCTTTCCCACACCATTTTACAAATTCCTTTTTGTCATAAATTTTCTAATCTCAATAGAAATTTTATTGGTCAATTACTGTTTTTTTCTATTAACTATCTTTGTTGCAGTTTTTCTAATTGATTTTATTCAAATCTGAATTATGTTCAAACTCTATTAATACTTGAAAATGATTTGCAAGTTCTAATTTAAATTCATTAAAATGTTTCTGAAGATTAGGAATATCAAATGTGAATATTGTTTTTCTTAACAATTTTTGTCTCTCTAGTTTTGCATTAACATATATCTTACATCTTCTTAATTGATGATCACTTCCTATATTGAATTTATTAAGAACATTGCCATCTTGAAATATTCATTTTTGTTAGTCAAAATATAATCCAATGCTGCTGTACCTTCATTTGGATGCTTCCATGTCCATTTCCATTTAACATTTTTCTCAAAAAAAGAATTCATATTATAGTTTTTTCGATTTCTGCAAACTTCACAAGTCTATATCCTCTCTCATTTCTATCACTATAACCAAATTTACCTACAACACTTTTACCTTTCAATTGTTTACCAATTCTACAATCGCATAACAATTTTAAAATATTGCTTTGTCTGATCAAAAGCCTTTTGTATGTCCATATTAAGATCCTCTACTACTTCATCACTATGAGAACTTGTTGGGATATAGACCTGAATTATCTGCAATTGATATCTGCTATTAAGTTGAATAACTAATCTTGTAATTCAGCCGGATACACCATTAATCTCCACAATGTTATTCTTCCAGTTTTTATTTATAATGAATTCTACTCCACTTGTACTTCCAATATTAATACCTTTGTATTACAGTACATGCTCACTTTTTAAATCAAATCTTCATGTTTCTTCTAACATCACAAAGTCCAATAATGTTTCATTTAATATGAGACAATTCTTCCAATTATTAGAATCTTCCTTCACTTGACACTGTCTGCAGTTGTAAGTACCTAAATAAAATATCATCATCAAATGACAGTCTGGGTCTGCAATTAGAGGATTCTTAGCCCTCTGCACTTTTGGTCACCAACTGCTGCCTTGGTTGGTGACTGTAAAGTCCCCTGGGAATAAGGGCCATAATTTATTTTTATCTGTCATGACTGTAAATATTTATTAGAATTTTTTTTCATTCACATACACATTCATTCTGTCTTTTATAAATCTCAACTGATGTTTCAGTTAAGAGCTATTAGGCAACTGAGAAGAAAGTTATGGTGTTTCCTGATCTTAAACACAAAGGTAAAAAGTCTAAAACTTATCTCACTGGCTAATGCATGTTAGTGAGCAGGCATCCATATTCCTATATTATATGAATAATTACATAGTAGTAACAGCAGAAATGACAATAATGTACAAAGTGGACATTAGGAATTTGCCCTGTCTATTCCTTTAAGACCTCCATGAGAAATCAAAATGTCTCCTTTCAGTTAACCAATATATACATATATTTAAATTAGCAAATGGTTAAATAAAGAAAATCAAGATACAAAACAGGATAACACAACGATTTTGTTTAAAAGACTCATTCCAAAATAAGTGGTCACTTAATTTACATATTAAATTGTTTTGCATTTTTTGTTATCATTTAAAGAAAAGAACCCAGACAAATCAAAAGCATTTTTTGAAATATTAATAAAGTAAAAATAAATAATTTTTAATAAAAATTCATTCTTATAAATTTTGTTTAAATAACTAATAACACATTCTTTTACAAACATAATTTACTTTATTATTATTGTATTCACTGCGGAAAACTGATAAAATTTAATGTGAACTAATAATATTAGCAATACTATTTGAAAATCAAATTGTTTATAAAGTTTGAGAGAAAAAAGAACTTTACGCTAAATTAAAATGTTAAACATTTAAATAGTTTTAAAAAAAAAAAAACATTCTCTAGAAAATGAGCTTGGGAGATCTTTTTAATATCTTGAAAGTTTTTCCTTGAGTAAGTAAATAATTTTAAAAGAATGACATAAAATGAACTCACCTTTTTAATTATTAACTACAGCAGAACTTGTTAGCCAGTCGAGTCACATGATTCCCGAATTCATCCTAGTTAAGTCGCTAGGATGTTTGTTAAATTTAATAAAGCTGGTGTTAATAAAAGACAAGGACAAAACATATTATTACTTTCAAACCTAACATGGGCTCTAGATCGTCTTAATTTTCTAGACTCCTTCAAAACAAAATAATTAAATGTTAACTTCACGCTCAAATAGAAACAGGGACAAAACTAATCACTGTGAAAATTAAGTTTGAAGAGTACAACACAAAGCCTTTTAATAGTTTCTCTCTCAATTATAAAACAAGCATTTAAGGAATGTAATATAGTTATCTAATTTTAATAAATAATAGATAAGGAATAATGATAAGAATTGTAAAGAAGGTGAAAATAAAATGTAATATTTCTAATAACAAAAATTGCAATATTTATATAAATATTTTAATGTTATATGCTACAAATGTTTTTTGCATTACATTAATATACTTATAATACAACGTTAATAATAAGTTAGACTTAGATATAATATTAGTATATAAGTGTTATGTTATGAATTGGCAAAAATATATTATTAACGTAGATATTCCTATAGTGAATAATAAAATGGAATTCTATTTTCAAGGCAGTGTTACAAATGTGATGGAAGAATTATATAATGCTTATTTTAGTTATAATAAGATTGACTATTCTGTATTTATATGATATTATTAAAATTTCAACAATTTACAAATCATTTTATTATTATTCTATAATTACTAAATGATTACTTTTGTTTTTATTTAAATATTTTATTTCAAATGGTCTTCCTTATTATTTTCTTTATACCTAATATATGGAATACTCTTTAAACTTCAGAAAGAAGCAAACTCTTATTATAAAAAAATATATCATTATAAAAAAGCATACTAATAATGACAAATTCAAATAAAAGTTAAGCACTGGATAATTTTAATAACTGCATATTTTATTAAAACATAGATTGCATAAATAATTTAAAGAAATTGCACAACCAGAACATAAATGAAAAACAACTATCATGCATTAAAAATTTATTAATCATGAAAATAACACAATTTCAATCATTTCATTTATTTATCCAAGAAATAAAAATATTGCCTATTTATCTAAAGATCATAGAAAACAAAGCTGCTGATGTGTATTCCTTTTATAAATTCATTTCAATTAAAAATAAAACTAAGATAGAAAAGCTTTATACAAATTCCAAAATAAAAGAAATTTATAATAGTGGATTTAATGTGTTTTAAAACAGCCAAACTCTATTTGGGAAATTAATGTTTTTTTCAATTTTGACAAACATTTTTAGCATAGATTTATTAGCATTCCTATATTAATAAAATAGAACAAAACAAGATATCAAATAATACCAATAATACATAAGGTATTTATATAAATGCAGATAAAATCTTTCTGTAGGAAGAGGATATACATATTCTACAGAGAACACATGGACTAAAGGTATTTAACAATCATGATCTGATATGGTTTTGTTCTTAATGCATGTAACATATCTATGATAATACAAAACTAATGATAAGTATCATAAAAGACAAAATACAGTCAATAAAAATATTATTGATGTTATGATTAGTATTCTAAAATTTTAGACTTTATTTAGATACCAGAATAGCTAACTTTTTTTACACAAACAGTATTATTACCTTTAATTCTAAGTATTATGATAATAGATTTAAATTAATGTTTAAAGAAGCAACCACTGCATAATGCCAATAGTTTATTTCCAATGTCTATACGTTCTTAATCACTACCAAGAATAGCAAAATAAAATTATGAACAGGTTCTTACATCAGAATGTTTTGTTATTTGGGAGAGCTTTTAGAAAAAAAGAAAGAGTGACATAACAGATATTATATGTCTATGGTTAAATATAGATTATAAAAACTATGCAGAAATCTTATTTTGTTTTCAAGATCTGCTGTTCCCCCCCTATAACTTAGGCCACAAACAAATCACATCTAATCCAGGCACTCACGAAAATAACTCATAATTTCATGTATCAATATCAAAAATCCATGTTATACCTATAGTAATCTATATTTTACAAAACATCTAAAAGCAGAAAATCATATTGTCAGATTAAGATATAAAGTAATATGCCTTCTTATGTTATTGTTAAAATATGAAAAAATGTATCTACACAGCTTAAAATTAATGATATTAATAGACAAATTTTAATAACAAAATCTAAATATAGAATATAATTACATTATATTCTATTATTCTATAATTTTACTAGGACATCATTTCCCATAATTCTTTCTTTTCCAAAAATGCTAAGAATTTTTTTCAGAAAAAAATTCTTCAGAAATTTGTACTGTAATCCTTAAAGAAGAATGTAATGTAAGTTATCACTTTTTTTTCAAAGCCCAAGAACAAACCTATAACCATTGTATTACCTAAATTATCATACTGTTTTAAATGCTAATGAAGTTATCTTAAGTAAATATTTTTTTTCATTGAAATGGTTATTCACTTTGTGTATATTTCTGCTGTTTTATTTTTAAACTTCATTTATCACAATATTGCTTTTAGTATTTTTTTTCTCTGAACAATTATATCATTAAAATGAATCTACTAATTGATTCTTCTTGTCTCATAGAATACATATAAATTCTTTTTATTAACTATTAAAATAAAAATTCCTATCTATTTTTCTGTGTAGCTTTGATAAAATTTAAGCATATTGTATTAATCTCTATTTTAGCCTGACAAATAGCAGCTATGCATGGTTGCATATAAATGTACTGTAATACTATGATGAGCAAAGACTATGTTACTTTTATTTATAAATCTGAATTTTTAGTTAATAACTCAAGGCAGAACTCAATCATGTATTTGAACTTTTTTGAAATGACCACACTATTGCCATTATTTTCAAAGTTATTGGAACACCAATATATTTCTCCCAATAACAAATAAAAACTATTCGTGAAAATCGTATATAATAATTACTGATAATATTGATTTTTTTCTTCCTTTACATTTTTAATTAATATATACATAATCATTTCATTATACAGACAAACATATGAAAATTTGATTACTGGTGAAGTAGAAGACGTGAATTCTATTGATGATCCTTTTATATGACTTAAAATTAAAAGTTAATGCTAATTATGATGCAAAACAGAATAAGGATGCAAATTATTAATAATAAAATATACTGTCATAATAATTAATTTGATCTAATAAAGAATATATAAGCTGTGAGGCTATATGATAACAGCTTAGATAAGTTGCGTGTTGAACAAAAATAGTTGATCTACACTAGCTATGTTATAAATTTTAAATATTAAAAAGCATATATTCCAAGACAAATGAGCTTTGAACAGTTATGATCAATGATGCAGATTGAAAAAATTTCATTAGAATCTGATTAAGAAATGTAATTAACTCGTTGCTTTGCCAAACCTTTCTTATTCAGTTCACGGTGTTTTTGTGGTGTGTAGAAAAGCAAAATATGTATAATAATAATAAAAAAATTACGCAGTTATTTAGAATGTCTTTTCAGGTGTATACAACTTTCTTAATCGTCTATATAAATTTCTTTCACAACATCCCTATAAAAGCATGACCATTAGTAACTAACAATACAATTGTATGAAAAAACTGCATGAGAGCCAGTCCTTTTTCTTCTTTTTTTATATATAATAATTAAAATATCTCATAGCTATACTGTTTCATTCACACCTTCCCTTTAAGTTCAATGACAGCTTCCATTATACTTTAAAAAATCTTAATTAGTTTGTGGTATAAATTTTTATAATCTATAAATATTAGAAATAAAGAGAGCTATTATTGAAGTTGCAATCATAATTATGTGTTAGTTTTTTTTTTTAAAAAAAAAAAAAGAAACAAATTTCATCTGCTTAATAGTTCATATTTAAATTAGTCAGTGTAACTTAAATTTTGGGAATTTCTATTGCTTGAATTAAAATAAATAATCGCTTAAAGAAGAATCTTAAATGTTAAATTATTTATATATGTGCATGTGGAAGTTCGTAAACTTATAGGAATTGTATACATTTATTCATATTTCAATACTTGAATTAATTAATCAATACATGGTATTTGAATGGAGTGTGATAGGAAAAGCAATAGCAGTATTGATAAATAAAAAAAAAGGATGTATTCTTGGTTTAATAGAACTCTTTAATCATATATTCATTTCTATTATTGTGATTTTGTCAGCTTATTATAGATTTGTTACTGACCAGAGAACATTATTGGTAATTGTCTGTTTATTGATTAGGCCTTTTGATAAAGATATTTAAATTCTGAATTAGACCTGGAATATTTAGGTTTGTATGTATATAAGAGGTAAGAACTTAGTAAATTGAATAAGGTTTATATGATATGGTATTCGCAAATAATGCCTTATTTATGTTAACTACTAATTGAGGAATTAAGAGTTCCAGTTTACTTCAACAGGCTGATGGCATCCAACATGGGGAGTGCAATGAACTATCACATTAGATAAGTTGAATGACAAGCAATTCACTTGTTCTTTGAAATCTTTATTTGCAAGTGACTGCATGTCAATTTATATTAAAACAGGGCCTGTGTGAACATTGGTTTACTTACAAATGTATTATATTTTAAATATCATTATAAGTATTGTTTTATTAACTATTAAAATTATTTTATTGCTTATGTATAGAAGTATGGTGTGTTATTTCACAGTGAATTGAATTATTAAATACACAAATTGTCAGTAGGTTGCTCAAGCAACACATGATCTCATAAGTAATATATCATGTGATTATTTATTATAAATCGAGTAATTTTTGAGCTATAGAGTTAATTTTTCTAAGAGGTTTTTGCTTTTAGTAATTTTTAGTTAATTGACTTTTAATAAAGAATACGATTTTTTCTCCTATTTTCATCCAGAGACAAAATTTTAGATCCATTCTGAAGTTCAAGTTAATGTTCTGAAAGTCTAATATTTTAAGATTATTAATCAAAATCAATTTTTTTTTATATTGCTTTATGGATCTAAATCAGGTCAACAATAATATATTTTATACTATCACAGTAATAAGACAACTAAAGGAATTCTTTGATCTTTTGGCATAGAATAACAAAAACTAATGCTGAATATATTTAATTTGACAATTGCAAGCAATGTCTCTCCATTCTCTAAAAAAAGTAAATTTGTTTTCTTAAAAAATTAAATATATTTATATTAACGACATTCTGTTTAAAAATTGTGTGTACGTTTGAGGGTTAATTTTATATTCATAAAATATGTGATATTAAATTAAAAACTAAATATTAGAACATTTGTGCATTTTAACGTTAAATAGAATTTAACTTATTTAATAAAGCAGATGGGAATTCTATTTCTTGACAAAGAAAAATTACCATAAAATTATATTATTTTAAGATTCTTAAAAAAAGGAAATGAATCTTTTAAATATTTCCCATAGTTTTTATATTCTAATTGTTATTTAACTTATATGAATATTCTACATCTTAAAGCATAAGATCTTTTTTTTAATAATAAAAAAACGAGATTTTAAAATAAATAATTTAAAAATAAAATCGTTCTACTTATTAAATTTTATATTAAAACGAGAGAAAGAGAGAAACAGACGAGTTTAAATACCAGAAGTTGAGTAAGTAATTATTTGAATTATTATTACTTTTTTCCTAAACGTAAGGCTGCAGACATTATTACTAATAATGTATTTAATTTATGAAGGGACCTACTTTTTTTTATGTATATATACTATGCACATTTTTCTAATAATCCACATGTGTTCTACTCAATGAATAGATTTAATTATTTTTTTCACGCATTTGGCTTTAGACACTTCAGATATCTAAACATTCAATATTAATTAGTAAACAGGAAATTATGGTAAAACAAGTATAGAAAAATATTCAAATTCTTTTTACCTATAAATTTACCTTATCGTGCACTACTTTTTATGAAAAGCAAAACTTTTATTTTTTTATACATTAAAGTTATGAATTCATGCAAAAAGTACTTTAAGAGGCATATTATTATAGACTGTGATATCCATGACCTAGAATTCAAATCTGAAGATTTTTTTTCAGATTGCTAAGAAATTGTGATGAAATCTCAAAAATATTTCAGATTGACATTCCACTTACTTTTTAGCAGAAGAATAAATCTTGTTTCCTTAATCCGATTAAGGTTGATGAAAATGATTATTAAAAATATAATTGAAATGATTAAAAAAACATGACCTAAAAATTGTAAGCCCATATTTTAAAGGATTGCTTTTTTTTCTGTTTTATATTGTTAAAAATATTATTATCATAAAAGTCTACTTATTGGATTGTAGATAGTTATCTGATTCATCATCATCATCATCAACCATTATCAATCCATAGCAGTATGAAGGTCTCTCCAAGTTCAATCCATCTTCTCTGATCTTTAGCTTCTCTTCTCCATGTCACTGCTGAACACTTTCTTATTTCATCCATCCATCTCACATGTGGTCTCTTTCTGGGTCTTTTACAATCTCTTGAAATCCAGTTTAAGATTTTAATTGTCCATCTATTATCATCTCTTCTAGTAATATGTCCAGTCCAACTCCACTTCAATCTTTTAATTTTTTCAATGAGGTCTGTAACACCTGTTTGTTCTCTTACCCATACATTGCATTTACGATCTCTTTTTGTTACTCCCAACATACATCTCTCCATACTTCTTTGAGTGGTCTGAAGTATCTGTATTGCTCTTCTGTTAAGTGTCCAAGTTTCAGATTCATAAATAATAACACATTTATTGAAAACCTTTTTTAAACACATAGGCATATTTCCTTTTAGTATCAAGTTATTTCTACCAAAAGCACTCCAACTAAGTTTAATTCTATAATTAATTTCATCCATTATGTTTCTATCTGTATTAATAATGTGACCAAGGTATTTGTAATTATTAACTTCTTTTAACTCATCATAATCAATCTTTATTTTCATATTTTGAGAAAATCCATTAAACATTACTTTAGTCTTTATAACATTTATTTTTAGTCATACTTTCCTACTTTCATCTGATAACTCCTGCAACATTTCCTGCAACTCTAAAGCATTATTTGCAAAAAACAACTACATCATCTGCAAAATCTAAATTACTTAAATAATCTCCATTTACTTTCACTCCTTTAGATTCCCATTTTAATCCACAAAAAACTTCTTGCAGCATTGATGTAAAAAGTTTTGGAGATATGGAGCACCCTGTCTTACACCCTTCTCAATGTTGACTTTCCTAGTATCATTATGTAATCTAATTGTTGCTGTTGTATTTTTATAAATATTCTTTAAAATATGACAATATCCTGGATCTATACCTTGATGATCCAATGTTTTAATCACTAAATACATGTTTATAGAATCAAATGCCTTTTCATAATCTACCAATCCAAAGCATAATGGCAACTCATATTCATTTGTTCTTTCTATAACTTCTCTCAATACCTGGATATGATCTACTATACTAAAACCAATTCTAAATCCAGCTTGTTCTCTTTGTTGGTGGAAATTCAATGTTCTCTGTAGATGAGTTGTAATTACCATGGTAAAAATTTTGTATAAAACTGATAAAAGGCTGATAGGTCTGTAATTTTTAATATCTTCTTTATCACCTTTTTAAAATATTAATATTAATACTGCATTCTTCCAATCAACTGGTACAGTTATATAAACATTCATTCTGCCTTATCAGGCAACTGAGAAAAAAGACCATGGTGTTTCTTAATCTTAAACTCAGAGATAAAAAGCCAATAAACTCACCACATTGCCTAATGCATGTTGGTGAGCAGCCCATCCATGTTTGTATACTATATAAATAATCACATAGTAATAACAGCTGCAATGACAAGAATGTATGGAGTGGACATTTAGGAATTTGCTCTGCTCAGTTCTTTAAGGCCTCCAAGAAGGGTCTCCTTTCAGTTAATAGAAAACTCCTTTCTGCTATCTAAATGTAAATTATGGTATAAGCGTTCATTATTTAATAGTTACCAGGTCTTTATTGTTTCTCTGCAAAAAAGTTCTGAAGTTACTTTTGTCTTAAACATTCACTTATTGGCAAAGATATCATCCAATAATAATTTTTACATTTGCTTGACATAACTATAATTTGAAATGTAAATACCAGTTAAGTAAAATTCAGCATTGTTTTTTAAGTTTTAAATAATTAGGGCTTTTCTTTCAGGTAATTGGAATATATCCAAGCCATTCAAAATTGATCGATAATTAGTTAAAGTAAAATTCTCATCTCCTAATATTTGTTAATTCTAGTGAGCAAATTATTCTCTTTCATTGTTTTTGTTATTGTTGTTCTTGATTTTTTTGTTACAAAAGTCTTTCATTTGCAGTAGACTATTTAAGAGAAATTTGTCAACTTTTTTTATTCATATAAAATTTAATATGTAATTGTTTTTTCCACATAAAACAAAATCAAATTGCCATTAACAAGATTATATTTATATATTACTATTACTATTATTATTATTAGAAGAGATTTGAACTCAGATTTTTAAACCTTCTACAGCCATCCACTCCATCTTATACAACTGAAAGTCTGAGTTCAAATCCCTTCTAATTGCATTAAGTTCAGTATAAACAATATACTTGTATTTAAATATTATTAGTAGTATAGTAGTAGTAGTAGTTATAATAGTAGTGGTTGTATTTCTGCTATTATTGTAATGGTGGTGGTTTGTTGGTAATATTCTGACTTGAATTTAAACTTGGTAACTTTATCTAAATAAAAAGTTTGTTAACGTATTTCTTTTATTTTAATTCTAAGACTATCTAAATTAACTTAAACATAATTAAAATAGATTATCTTGGTATTAAATGGTTTTAAATAAAATATCACAATATAAAATGACTGTACATATTTTTTTCTTAACATATGGTGTATCAAAATATATTATTTATATTTTATGTCACATCAAAGTTTTGGTATTAATATTTCTTTTATTCTTAGGATGATATAATAAAGTTAGTGATGTATATATGTATCATGTTAGAAATATATTTATTAATGAAACTATAGTGACACTTAATAGAAAAGCAATACAAAGACTTCAGACCACTTAAAGAAGTATGGAGAGATGCATGTGGGAGTAACAAAAAGAGATTGAAAATGCAATATCTGGGTAAGAGAAGAAACAGGTGTTACCACATTGAAAAAATTAAAAGACTAAAGTGGAGTTGGGCTGGACATATTGCTAAAAGAGATGATAATAGATGGACACTTGAAATCTTAAACTGAATTCCAAGAGATTGTAAAAGACCCAGAAAGAGACCACATGTGAGATGGATGAATGAAATAAAAAAGTGTGCAAGGGTGGTGTGGAGAAGAGATGCTAGAGATCAAAAAAGATGGATTGAACTTGGATAGATCTTCATCCTACAGTGGATTGATAATGATTGATGATGATATGATAGTGACAATAAAATAAACTACATATTGATACATTTATTTGCTAACATTTTATTTATTGCATGCATTTCAAAAATAAGTTTAAACATAAAAAATAGCCTATTAAATTATTGTTTAAATGTAAATGTATGTATATGTGTTTTTATATGTTTTGGTATAATTCAAAAACATTAAATGTTATGTATACAATATACTATTTTAAAGTATTTAAGTTATTTAAAATGGGCATTTAAAAATATTGTTTATAGTATAAAAAATAGATAAATAAAAAGAATGTTCATTTTATTTAAAATATAATTTTACATTTCTTTAAAATATATTTTATCTCTTAATTTTTAAATTATATTTTTAAAGGCTTTTATTAAAGTTGGAAAATCTGTTTTCTGGTTGATATATTTGTAAGCTTCTGAATCACTTTTAAATTAAAATGAAATTTTAAAATTGAGATTTAATAAATTTAAATTAAATACAATTGCTTCAAATTTGATATATAAGTAATTAATATAGGTTAATCCATAAGGGACATTAATCGTTTTAGTAGGTCACCTAGTTTCTTAGATATGGAAAATAGAGTGGGAAAATATTGAATATTTTTATATCAAATCTAAAAATTGTTCTTAGAACTATATGTTTTAAGTAATGTTTGCAAGAGGGTGGTATATAAATTTTTTTTACTTTCAATTTAGTATTATTTTAATAACATTTTAAAATCAAGATTTAATAGATTTAAGTTCAATATAATTTGTTGAAATTTTGTATATTTTTTAACAATCTCTATGACAGTGATAGGACATAAAAATATTTTAAATAGATGATTTAGTTTTTTAGATATGGAGGAATGAGGAATGGTGGTTGAATATTTTGACATCAAGTTTAAAATTTCAATGCTTTAAGTAATGCTTGCAATTTTTTGTTTTCAATTGTAAGCTTCATTTAATAAGAAAGTTAGTTTACAATATAGTTTTGTTAAACTTTTTTTTTAAAAAAAAAAATTCAAATAAAAAGAGAAAATATCAAACAATTTTAATCAGAAAAATAAGTTAGTTACTTATTATTATACACATATAATTATGAGCACATACTTAATATGATATATACACCTAGGTCCCTTTTTATGTGGATTTTTTAATGCAATTTTGAAGTTATGCAATTCATGTTTCTTCTTAATATTTTTAGCAATTTATGCAATAAAGAAGTTTATATTTTATTTAAAATTGAGATTTCCCCATTTTATATATACATATTAAATTTTATATACTTTAACTCTTACACTGCTGAAGCAGACATATTGAATATTTAAAAAATTATGTTAAGCCACAAATTTTATCATGAATTAAGGTTATAATACTCAAAAATGACATAATATATATTTTTTGAAACACAAAGCACCAAAGAATATAATTAAGTTGAAAAAATATAGTTATTGATATTTAAAGTAATAAAAAATAGAATAAAAGTTAATATTTCTATCATGCACACAACTTAAAACTATTGTTTTGTTAGTAAGTTAGTTGGATTCATCATAAAATTTATAAAAATTTGATATATAATAACACTTACCTAAGGTAATCCATTACTTGAAAACTTCCTAGAATAAAGACTTTATTACCTTTCATTTTTCTCAGTAATCCTTCAAAATAAATTGCCATACAGGGGTTTGCAATGTATAAGACATCCCTAATAATATCTCTTATAACAAGTAGCTAATATTGATCAATAATTAGTATAGTTTAAATATTATAATAAAGAACTTCAATACAGTTTGTAATTTATTAAAAAGTACTACTAAAATGGTCACTATATACAAAATATTAAAATAAAAAGTGAATGAAATACTAAATTTATTATAGAATTAAGCTTGAGGTACATAAGTTTGTAGTTATATATATATATATATTGTAATGTTTAATTATATACATTGCAAATATATTGACATTTGGTAAAAGCTAAAAAAGTAAATTTAGATTTTTTTTTTTTTGACTAATTTTTTTTTAAAAAAAAATAATGTACAATGAAAGTTAATTATTCTTTCGTATTTTTTTTTTTTTATGTAATCAGAAATAAAAGTAGAATTGGAGAGAACAAAAGAATTCCAAAAGCAAGTAAAAAGATAAGCTAAAAGAAAAATATTTTAGCTAATTAAACATGGCTGAAAACTTGATAAAAAAAGAGAACTTTATAATGTAAAGTTTATAAAAAATCTACAAGATTATGAAACACCAAATGCCATGATAATAGCATGCGCAGAAGTCTGAAAACTGGATCTCTAGTATAAAAAGGAGGGGTTCGATTGGAGGAACGTCTTGTTCGTTGGTTTCTCTAGTTGGTCTTGGATAATAATAATATATCCAAGATCACTCTATGCTGAAGTAAGTCAGCATGTTGGAGTGGACCAGAGCTTCTGCGAACATCGTGCCTGAAGATGTACACCAGAAAAGTTTTCGTGACCGACTAGGAGAATGGACCCCAAGATCAACTAATAATCAAAGGCCGTGAGCTCATTTTAACCCTGAAAAACTATGCATAGTTATCTACAACCATCGTGAATTCACTAAAACTTACCGGTAAGTTATGCTTCCTTATCCTGATTGTGACAAATTTAAGCGTTCGCAAACAATTCTTAAAAATATACGTATAAAAGGATCCCGATAGTGACTTTAATTTAATTGATCAAGAGACTCTTATTTAACCAAGAACTTTTTAATTGTTTAACTGTTATTTATTTTATTAATATTTCACATCTGAATTATATGTGTTCTCTCTAATTTACTTATTAGGAATTCTCATTTTAACTTAAACAGATTTTTAATCTTAACTTAAACAGATTTTTAGTCTGTTATAATAAAAAAATATTTCTAATATCAATTTTCATTTGTGCATTATTAATAATAATTATTATTTTTTATCATTAAATTTATTATTAGTTTAATAAGATTTAAAAAAGTAATTTACCTTTGCCAATATGTTTGAATAAGCCCAGGAATAATAATCTTAAAAAAATAATTCTCATTACGGTATGATGCAATACCTATTAGTTTAAAAGTATTTTTCTTTTTTATTTGCGAGGTGTTATATGATAAAGTCAGTGGACTCTTTAGAATTAAAGGTCCTCGCACCCATATTAAATAAATTAAAAGCTGATTTTGTCGATAGCATAATTCTCAACAATTAATAGGCCGAATTGATCAGGAAATATAGCTATGTTTTTAGAATAGAAATACAACTTTCTTCTTTTTTGACATAGCTTGATCAACTCGTGCGCAGTTTATATTAGCATGTACAGGCCTAGCAAAATGGAAAACGTTATAATAGCTTGCCCAACTCAGGCTTCGATTTAACAACCACAACCTGAGATAAGTTGTAATGATAAAGAATGTTATAATGTTGACCCCCCCAAAAAAAAACTCACAGCCGGAAAATAAATAGTAGTTTTTAAAAAAATTATAAAAACTAACTAACTAATTAAACCCTTATTATTAAAATATAAAAAATATTTTTTTAATATGTCTAAAAAAAATATGATCGTGGCTGATATAGACGTAAGTCACAAGTATTTGGCCAGGTAGGTGGTTACTGAAGAGGGGAAAAACATAGCCCTGAGTCCTAGTACACAGTATATTAACATAAGACCACCTTTATATGCCAATCAGACTATTTCTAGCAGGGATCTCAATAAAGGGGAAGGCAGATCAAGTTGGACCAAGTTGCCGCGAGCCTGTAAGACTCAAAACGATGAGCAATGCTCGTTAGTGCTTATAACTTGGGCTTCTTATCATTAATATTACATTAAAGTGGAAAGGACACAGATGAATGTGAAATATTTTCCATTCTCGCCGTGTTAGACCTAAAAGTGGGCGTTAAAGCCGAATGTCGCTTGTGAATGAATCTACGGAATATATCAGCACGCTACTATATAAAAAAACCCCCACGAATATGAATTTAAAAACTTAAGACAAATTATGTGTAACACCCTATTTTATTCTCATCATTCATAACGGCAGTAATGTAACGTTTAATTATATATCATTGCAAATATGATTGATATGGTAAAGCCTAAAAAATAAATGCAAATTTAGATTTTTTTTTTATTTAATTTATTTTAAAAATAATGAAATGAAAGTTAAATTATTCTTTTTTTTTTTTTTATGTAATCAGAAATAAAAGTAGAATTGGAGAGAACAAAAGAATTCCAAAAGCAAGTAAAAAGATAAGCTAAAAAAAAAATATTTTAGCTAATTAAACATGGCCGAAAACTTGATTAAAAAAAGAGAACTTTATAACTAAAGTTTATAAAAAATCTACAAGATTATGAAACACAAAACACTATGATAATAGCATGCGTAGAAGTCCGAAAACTGGATCTCTAGTATAAAAAGGAGGGGTTCGATTGGAGGAACGTCTTGTTCGTTGGTTTCTCTAGTTGGTCTTGGATAATAATAATATATCCAAGATTGCTCTATGCTGAAGTAAGTCAGCATGTCGGAGTGGACCACAACCATCTGTGAATTCGACTGAAAACATGTACACCAGATAGTGTGCTTTCATGATCCTGATTGTGACAAAGTTTAACTAGCGCAAAAATGACAGACAAAAAATCAATCTACTTGATCACAACAATTATGATAAAATTTTTATTTTTTATCATAGAAAAATAAAATTTACCTTTCTGGAAAGTACAGGTAAAGATGGAAATGAAGGTGTAAAAAGCACATGTATATCCTGTATAGATTTCTGTTAATCGTAACCTCAATATAGATGTTTATAATTTGAAATTTCTTGGGCACTTTAAGCACTCATAATAATAAATAAGTTAAATGCCTGTTGGAAAAAGATTGGCAATAAATTTAGATACCATAGAAGATTTAGAAAAATATAATGAACAGAAGTGTAACCTGTTTGTTTCACAGCAAAAATGATTTGAGAAAGTCTTCAACCTTCTAATCAATTGGAAAATCAGTTTGTTGTTAATGACATGACTTATGAATTAAATTCTAACAAGAGCTAAATAGTTGTATGTCTGTATTATGTATGTATGTTTATTTTTTCTTTTATATACATATATACATGGAGAAACTTTTAGACAGAAAAAAGTTACAAATAAAAATAGTTAAGAACTTTTAATTTCTACTTAAAAATATTTAACAACTTTTAATTTCTACGTAAAAAGAATTTATCTTTAAAAGTTTTTAAATACTTTTATTTGTAACTTTTTTCTCTCTAAAAGTGTCTGCATATATATATAAGGTGTGTGTATATATATAAAAGAAAATTTAATTCATTAATCAATAAATCTTCACCATAATCTTTTAAAAACTTTTTATTTTCATCATATATATTTAAAATCCTTCCAAATTCTCCATATTCCAACGTTTCGATTGTTTTTAATTACAATCATTTTCAAGGAAAAACTACAAAATACACAGAAACAATTGAATAAATAAAAATACAAATACATCTTATAATTCTACATAAATACCAAAAATTGTATTATAACAATTTAAAAATAAATAATCATACATATTATACCATTAAATAATACATTTACATTCTATTATCTTATCCAATTTTTTTATATAAATAACTCCTATTACAAATCAATTATTATAAATAATAACAATAAAAATAATCAATAAAACAATATTAAACATTACCTATAAACTTCTATTTAATTATATCACTTTATATTTTTATATATTTTTTTATATATTTTTTACCAATGCCATTTTACCAATTCCATTCCAAATAAATACCTTAAATCATTTAAATCTGCCCCTATTTAAATACTTTCATAGCACTTTTTAACACATTGTTTAATACATTCCTTTTAACACCTCTATATGTTTAATATTGTTTTATTGATTATTTTTATTGTTATTATTTATAATAATTGATTTGTAATAGGAGTTATTTATATAAAAAAATTGGATAAGATAATAGAATGTAAATGTATTATTTAATGGTATAATATGTATGATTATTTATTTTTAAATTGTTATAATACAATTTTTGGTATTTATGTAGAATTATAAGATGTATTTGTATTTTTATTTATTCAATTGTTTCTGTGTATTTTGTAGTTTTTCCTTGAAAATGATTGTAATTAAAAACAATCGAAACGTTGGAATATGGAGAATTTGGAAGGATTTTAAATATATATGATGAAAATAAAAAGTTTTTAAAAGATTATGGTGAAGATTTATTGATTAATGAATTATATGTATTGACTATATATTTTTTAAAAGAATGGTGGAAGATTTTTATTTATTTGTTATGAAGAAAATTTAACTATTAGTCATTATTAACACACTCATGGAAGTATGTTGTATATATAGTTACACTCATGGAAGTACATTCTCTAACAGCTAGACAGCTTCATAAACAATTAATAAAATCATCATCTCAAAGTTTAATTACCTATTACATTGTCATCAGAAAGCCACCAACACAGCATGAGAATGAAGTTGGTGCTAATTGTATTTCCTCTTGTGATGAATCTGATGTCTTACCAGTTCACAAATGAACTGCATATTGTCAAACAGTGATAATGATTAAAATATGTATGAAAAAATGTAAAATAAATGACACATAAAAACATATTGTTTTAAATAAAATTAAATAGTTAATAAAAAATAAAAAAAAGTTTGTCTTGTATCAATTTTTTTCAAATATTTGAGATTTTTTATTAGTCATACTATATTTCCTTATTTTTTAATGCAAATTTTAAAGTAATTTTACATTATTGTTTTGCTTTTATGCAATTTTTGAAAATGTTGGAACCTATCCCATATTTTTCAAAGTAAGTTAAGTCTATTTTTGTGTGATTTTTTTAATGCAGGTTTTCTGTGGAACTTATCTACTGCATAAAAAAATACCCAGGTGTATATACATTAAGAGTATACATGTTAACTTATTTCAAAAGTATCTAGTGACATATATACAATATAAGTGTGAAATTTATTAAACTAAAAGTTATCAGTAGTAAATGAAGTTTATTCACAATATAGTTTTGGCAAACAATTTAAAAAAAAAAAATTCCAATCAAAAGAAAAATATTTCATATTTGTAATCACTTATATACTCATACATACATATTAAATATGATGTATATATATAAAAAATATACATTTTAACTTATGGTAGAAATATCTAGTAATATATATTGTAATGGAATTAAAATATCAAAATAAATAACTGATCAAATAGCTGATAACTTTGGATATCAAAAATCTACAATGGTATAATAATATACTTTTAATTACTATTAGCCATGAATTGGGTAAGCCAAATCTGTAACAGAATGAAAATGTATAAAGTAATTGATTTATCAAATATTATTAAGTAAATAACTCTTACATTTACACACTAATTTTTGTATCAGTATAAAATAGATATATAATTAAATTAATGATTTTTTACACTTTAATTGTTATACCAAATTGTACAAGCTTAGAAATATTTATAAACAATTAATTAACTAATATAATTTATGAAAATACAAACAATATCAGTTTAGAATAAATAAATATAGTAACTTCACCAATTAGTTGTAATTATATACTGGACTATTTTCATCATATAATATTAAGTATTAAGTGTCTTTAGAAAAAAAATAACTTTATTTAAATATACCAAATACATTCAACTGTTATAATAGCACACAATTTAATATATGCATAACATTTTGAGAATTATTATTCATCTTTCTTCTTCAGGTGTTGCTGGCCAACAGTTATAGCATGGGAATTGAAGCTGGACTTTTAGATTCTAGAATACTAAATTTTAAGGCAATTCTTTGACCAACTGAGCCATCCTGTCAAAAGTAACAGACACTAGAAATTTCATATACTTATCCATAAGGTTCCTCATGATTTTTTTCACTTTTTCCTAAGAGCAAAGTTGATTAGTGGTTTCTATACATTATATATAATCACATTGTTGATTAATGGTTTCCATACATTATGTATAGTCACACTTGGTTGACTTATGGGGTTATTCTCCATTGCCATGTGAGAGTAACTTCTTTAAATTTTCATCTTTATAACTTTTCTTCTTTATCCAATTTTTTTTTTTCCAATTGAACATATGTTTAGTGACACATACATGGTCTGCTATCTTGGACACATCTGTTTTCTCACTTCTAATCATAAAAAAAATTATAAAACATAATCATCAGTTTGTGTTCTTACAATTGGTTTTTAATGAGATGGGTGGTCACAATAATATACATTCTTCCACATTCACATATTATTTCATAGATGCAATTTTCACTTTTAGCATTTTAAGTTTTAACTTTGTGGATGTTAGAATTCCTTATAGTGTGCCTTGACTCTGGAGAGCTATCTTATGTTATGCTGATTTCAGATTTCCCTTAATTTATCTGCTATTTTTGGTATGCTTGGACAAACTACAGTACCAATAATTGTTTTTTTTTCTTTTGATGGTACTTCTTATTGTCTATTTAAGGTTTTTTAAAAAAACAGCTGATGTGTAACCATTTGTCATAAGAGATTGTTCTATATAAATCTTTTCTTTTTTTCAAAATCACTGGTTTCTGAACAAACTTCTTTTTCTCTATTCTATAATATAACTCCATATTTTATATTTCTAGCATGATTGGATATATATGCTGTATGTGTGGGTTTTCTATAAAATGTAGTTTTGATTTTACAATAAGGGACTACAAGAACATCTAAGAATGCCAATTTTTATTCTTGTTCTGATTCTATTGTGAATTAATTTAAAGAAGATATGTTGTTTGTGTTTCCAGAAAATATGTAGTAGTAAAATATTTACATGGAAGAACTTGAAACCATAACCACAAAGACTGCTCCATATATACCTAAAGTTTGGCATTGCTATGTTGATGATATATTTGTTGCATGTCCACATTGTAAAGTACTACCACAAACTTTCTGGAAACATCATCAACAACACATTTCCTTCAATTAAATTCACAACAGAATTAGATTTAAAAAATGGTATTGTTAGATGTTCTTGTGATAGGATTTCTTTGTGGCAAAATCAAAACTTCAGTTTACAGAAAACCCACACATACAGAAAAATACTTAGCATATGCATCCAATCACACCAGAAACATAAAACATGGAGTTACACTATTACTATGGAACAGAACAAAAGAAGTTTGTTCAGAAACCAGCAATTTGAATAAAGTAAAGATCTATATAAAATAAACTCTTATAAAAAACAGTTATCTGTCAGCTGTTATTTAAAAAAATCCTTAAATAGACATTAAAAATAACTATCAAAACAAAACACAATTATTGGAACTACCAAAAATAGCAGACTAATTAAGAAAAATATGCAGTCAGTATAACATCAGAACAGCTTTCTGGAGCCATATCACCCTATGAGGAATTATAATCTCTACAAAGCCTAAACTTGAAATGCTGAAAATTCTAAAACTGCATCTATGAAATACCATGTAGATCAGTCAGCCTATTGATAAGTGGTTGCAAAAACACAAAGAAATTAGAAGATAGAAAACAGATGTGTATAAGATAGCAAACTATGTATGTACCAATGAACATACATTCATTTGGGAAAATACAAAAATATTGACTAGAGAGGAAAAAATATAAAAAAGAAAATTAAAAGAAGTTACTCACATGTTAATGGTGACTAACTTCATAAATCAACCTAGTCTGACTATACATAATATATGGAAACCACTAATTAACTGTACTCTTAAGAAAAAATGGAATAATCAGGAGGAACCTCATGATAACTATATGAAATTTCTACTGACTGTTGCCTTTGACAAGATGGCTCATTTGATTAAAGGATTACCTTAAAATTCAATATTCAGAATCTAAGGGTCCAGGTTCAATTCCCATGTTAATGGTCTCACTGAACCGGTCAGCAAGACCTGAAGAAAAAAGGAGACTAATACCTCTCAAAATATTATGCATATCTTAACCTAGGGGTCATCAACCTTAATTAAGAGAAGTTCCAAACAGATGATAAATATAATTTGTATTTAAATGACTGAGTCATATAATCAACAACAATTATTTAAAAAAAAATATAGAACACTAAATACAAAATTAAAGAAAAACGTATCTTTTATTTAACTTTTACTCTACTAATAACAAATACAACAAAATGAATAAAATAATAAATTTCTTAATGTTCTTAATACAGTCTCTGCTGCATCTCTTTTAAAAATTTATCTGATATTTGATAAATAATTTCAAACTTTTAATCATAAGCAATGAACTTCTCAATTTGCATTTGATCAGATTCATATTAGAGAATGATTATCTCCAATAATAAGTCGATCTGAAAATAGTTAAAATTGCAAAGGAATATTTTTTACATGATGAAATGACTTGGAAGAGAATTCCAAGTATCAAATACACCTTTAAACCCCTTAGCGATGGCAATTGGTTCTCCAAAACTCATCGTTAAGCAAGAATATCACATACAGGATACGTATTTATAATGGGGGTCTATGGAAAAAAAATGGTCGGTTCCTAATGCTTAAAAATTACACTAACTTAGGAATAAAATACATATTAAAAAAATATTCATTAACACTTATTTTAAATGCAATCTGTTTTTCTTTTTAATTTTTTTTTCTAATTCAACATTGACGCTTTAAAATGTTTTTCTTTTGACATGAAACCACTTAGATATAAATAACATTTTTAACGAAGTTACCAAATCAATAACTATTTTTACATAATACTGTACCGTATTAATATATTGGACTATTTCATCATCTAATATAAGTGTTGAATGTCTTTAGAAAAATTAAACTTTAATTAAACAATCCAAGTATGGTACATTATATTTAAATAAAGTTTAATTTTTCTAAAGTCATTCAACACTTATATGTACAGTATATAGTATTATAAATTAATTAATTATATATATTTTAAGACATTATATTTAAATAAAGTTTAATTTTTCTAAAGACATTCAACACGTATATGTATAGTATATAGCAGTGGTCTTTAACCTTTTCACACCTGTGGACCGGTAAAAATAAGGATAAGGTTTCGCGGCCTGGCAAAAATAAGAATAAGGTTTCGCGGACTGGCAGAAGTCTATAGATAAATTTTCTTAAAGATGTAAACTGCTTAGCTTTAGATGAGCATAATAATTGTTATAACTGATCAAAACAACGTTAAATATAGAAGATGAAATTATATATATATATGGAGTTTGTATAATAAAAAAACTTTTTTTTTTAATTTTGAATTTTTTTAGAAAAGTAATAAAAAATTTAATTCTCCCCCCCCCCCCCCCATAAACATCTGTGATAACTAAAAAAACAAATTAATTTATGTATGATTGATTAGATTTTGTTTTCGTTATGTTTCTTTTTTTTTTAATTGGGTAAAAATGAGATACCGGGCTGGACCAAGAGTTGAAGATCACTGATATTATAGATTCATTAATTATATATATATATATATATTAAGTTTATACATTCTAAATTTTAAAAAAAATATCCCGATCATTATAGTGAATAATCGATTGTAAATCGAAGTAGTGGGTACAAATTGATGATGATTGCTATTGTGAAATATCGCTAAGTAGCCAATCGCTAAATGAGGTTTAGGTGTACAAGTTTTTTAACTGTATTTACTGAATTTAATTCAGATCATTTATGTTGAGAAATTAACTTCTCTTTGTCTTCATAGTTTTTTAAATCAGTGACAAATGTTGAAAATTTTGAGCTCCACATTTCTCTTGATTTGAAACCTATTATGTGTAACTCAAATTCAGCATGATTGATTGCAGGAAAATTTGTAAATTCTGGTTGTAAAAATCAATATTAATCGGATCAGTTAAAAATAATAAAATTGTTTTGTATTTTCTGAAATCATGAAAATAAGCAGCAAATGAATTTTGAATGTTTTTCAAACATTTTGCAAAATATTCAAAGTCGATAATATTATTATTTTGTTGATCATATTTCAAATGAGTAAAATGTGTTAATGACTTTTTATCCAAATTATCTGTGAGCAAAATTAATTTTGTCTCAAAACTCAATACTTTTTTTAACAGTAGTACAATGATATTACCTTTTCCCCATGTCATGTCTACCATAAAGTAAAATTTCTGCAACTATTGATGGTCATGTAATTTGGCATAATGATTGTTTTCCTCATGTAAAAAAAATTCAATTTCACTTAAACAGGGTGCAAATCATTTTAAAACCTCTGGAAAGCTATCACACTTTATTATGCAAATCTGAATGCTGGCTCTCTACTTTGTATAAAAATTATTGGAATTGTTGATGATTCAGCAACTTTGATACAATAAAATTAACAATTTTTATTATCAAATTCATGACTTCGCAAATCTCTTCTGAAAACATTTGTGCACACAAAGATTCCTGATGAATTATACAATGAAAAGTTAATAAAAATCTTTATTTTTGCCAGTCATATTGACTGTACCATCTGTACTAATTGAAATTAACTTACTGAAATTGATACCTTTATTTTGTAAACATTGAATGACAGATAACATATCTCTTTGAGTTTTCCCTTTAAGTGGAAGTAGCTCTAACAATTCTTCTTGGGGCCCTTCTGATATGTTTTGCTAAAAAAAACTTACTTATGCTGTATCAAATAAATCAGTATATTCATCCAAAATGATAGAAATGACTGATGATAATTTTATATCATTATTTTATTTTTGATTATATCTTTTGCCATTTTTAATGATCTGTCTGATCATTTTAGCAGAAAGAGAAACATTTTGAATTTTTTAATGACTTTTTGGTCTTTAAAATCGTTAAAAAGTTTTTCAGTCATATTTATGAAGCCTTCCTTCATATATTTGCCATCTGACACTATGATCTAACACGAAACCGTATGCCATTATATCATTCCATGATTTCATCCAATTGTTGAAAATAAGCGTTGACTGTTGATTTCATTTGCTTAATTCATCAATGGCTTTTTTCATTCATTTCTTTCTGGATAATCTTCAGAAAACTTCTTATGTTTTGTGAGAAAATGTCACTTTAAATTACTCTTTTTATTATTTGAAAGTTTGTCATGATAAATTAAACAAGTTGGCATTCCATCAAAATTTTAATAAGTGCAAAATTTTATGTCCATTCTTCATGAAAAACATGATAGCCAGTGTCCATTTTACATTGTTTATTCAACTTCATTATCACATTTTTCACTTTTATAATGTCAAAGCAAATAAATTACAATATACACAGAAACTCTCTTTAGTAAAAAGTTCCCATTGTTAGTAAAATAAAGTTATATGACCACTGCAAAGAACATAAAGCAAAATGTTAACAAAGTTTCTTCTTCACTTGTATAGTGTACTTGCCATGTTTTGTAATACTGAAGAAAAGTCAGCAGAATCACTGTATTATCCACAGAACAGAGAATCACATCAACTTCTGGCTAAATTTTACAGTATGATGTTCACTAGTGCCATTTGAAGAGCTTGACAAGCACTAAATTAGAAAGAGATAGAAACTGTAAGGCAAGTGCAGTTATTTTAAAAATAAAATTATTTAAAACATTAAAATGAATTGCAACAAAATTTAATAATAATAACCTATAAATAACAAAATAAAAATATTTAAAAAAATTCCCATTTCCTAAAATTTAAATAAATATAGTTTTACTTCTCACTATTATGTAAAACAAAAAACACTTATTTATAATTGTTAATTAGAGAAGATATAAATTAGTATTAATGTTTATCGGCTTAACGTTTTAGAGGATCCATGCCTCATATTCATAGCCTTCATAAAATGTATAATAAAATATATGCAAATACAAATATTCAAATAAGCTAGTATTACATAGCCCATTTTTTCGAGATCTCGAAGCAAGTGTCTCAAAGAAATGGGCTATGTAATACTAGCTTATTTGAATATTTGTATTTGCATATATTTTATTATACATTTTATGAAGGCTATGAATATGAGGCATGGATCCTCAAAAACGTTAAACCAATAAACTTTAATACTAATTTATATCTTCTCTAATTAACAATTATAAATAAGTGTTTTTTTGTTTTAAAATTTAAATATAAACAAATCACTTTTTTAATTCCATTAAATAATAAAATTCAAAATACCTTATCTAGCAATTATTTCCAATCAAATTCCAGTTATCTCCCATTGATGTTACACAACCCATGCCAAAATCATTCCTGAACTTTCCTTTAAAAAAAAATCATGGGAAAGAATAAGATTCTCATTTCAGACCATCACACCTTTATTTTTATCAAAGGAATGAAACAAATGGATTACAAAACATGGTATTAAACATGTATTGACATTTATCAGAAATCCTTAATTTAGCTCTCTGGAACACATTATTCAGGAGCTAAGTAGACTATTTTCAACTTATTTTCCAACTAATTATTGAGGTTGAATTAAAAAGTTACCACAAGCAATCAATTATATAAATTGGTTAGTAAATAAGTCTATTGGATTTTTGCTAACTTGTTTTTATTTAGGTAAGCATAAGACAAAATTATTCAAGGCTAATTTACTGATGATTAAATAATAATCTTTTGATAGAGAATCAGATTTTAGAGCAGCACATCATGCCAAAATGATTCATATTAGTCAGAAACGAAGGAAACAAATGGCTATCTCAAAACATAAATTTAAGTTTATAGATAAAGTAACAATAAATACTTCTTATGCAAGGGGTTTTGAAATATTTTGATGTAAACAGTTCTGTAACTTATACAAAGGTCCTGTCACAATTGTAAACTGTTAAGGTAACAATGATTTCTGGTTGAATAATGGTTAAGAGATCAAGAGTACTTATAATGCCTGAATGCAAAAATTCATTTCATAAACACATATCTTGAGATATTTTGAAGAGAAGATTAGAAATTGCATCTAGATATTTATCTATAAATATATTGTAATATCTGTAAAATGAAAATACATACAGAAAATATATTTTTTTAAATAATATTTAGCTTTATAATTAGATGCTTTCATTTAAAATAATATACTGTAAATATAAATAATGTACAGGGATTAATTAACTATACTGTTCTTCAAATGCACACTAGTGAGGCTATTATTTTAACTGTGTTTTATTCTGGCTTAGCACTTACAGTGCATATTTGCTCCCATATTCATAGCCAGTGTCATTTTCTATTTTGTGTTATCATTAGGGTATTCAAATTATTCAACCAATCCATTTGTTTTAAATTGAGAAGCAGGAATCTTATCTATTGATGGCTTTTGGGTCATTTGCAATGAAATATGCCTCTTTTATTTTGTGTTTGGCATCATTTCTTTCAAAGTACATGATTTCAGCATTGATGGATTCAAAGTTGTGATTAGATATTTTTGGTGTTCTAGGTATATCAAACAGCCTTCATTTTTAGCACACAATCTGTTATTTACATACAGGTGTTGAGATATTCTGATAGTGACAGTAGCCCAAGTTTCCTCATAATACATGGCCCCACAGCCAGCATGTGGGCATGTTATCTTATATACCACCTGGGGTTTGGTGTGGGTTGATTTTATCTTTGAAGTTGTTAATGAGTATATTAGTAGCTGAGGGGGGTTTCAAAAACCTACTTTAATTTGCTTGGATAGGTTTTTAACTAGGTCTTTGGCTACTTTGGGGATGTATGGTAATACTATGCATGGCTTATCCTCTTGGCACTGGTTATTTGTTAAATTTTCTATGAAACTGCTTGATTCTCTCTGCTATTGTTCTGTATTTGAATCCCATACTTATCAAGTCTTTGACATAGCATGTGATGTTAGTTTTCCTATCTGCTTCAAACTTACCCAGACCATCACCCCCCAGATGGTATATAAGATAACATGCCCACAAGCTAGCTGCAGTGCCATGTATTATAGAGAAACTCAGACTACTGTCCCTACCAGAATATTTCAATACCTGTACATATATATAATAAATTGCACACTAAAAAATGCAGTTTGATATTCATAAAAAACCAAAATCATCTAATCACAACTTTGAACCCACCACTGTCAAAATCATGTTCTTGGAAAGAAATGATGCCAAATGCAAAATAAAAAAGGTGTATTTCATTGCAAATGACCTGAAGGCCAACAATAGATTAGACTCCTGCTTCTCAATTTCCAAGAAATGGACTGGTTGAATAATTTGCATATATTTGTATACACTAATGATAACACAAAATAGAGAATGACTCATGCCATAAATATGGGAACAAATATGCCCTGAAAGCACTAAGCCAGAATAAAACACAGTTAAAATAATAACTTCACTGATGTGCATTTAAAGTGCAGTATAATAATTACAAAGAATTGGTGAAGTAAATGAATTATTACAGTGATTAATTAAATTACTGTTAATCACTATTCAATATAGTAAACTATGATACCAGCTGTGGTTTTAAAAAAACAGTTGTGAATTATTGATATTTTTATAGTAGAAAATGAATGAAGATCTTAAGAGTTGGTTACATATCTTGTTATAATCTGGATGTTTGAAATTGCAATTGTAAGTTATGAACTCATTGTATTGGGTCAATTTAATTATCCACATAGTCAAAAAACTAATTTTTGATTAAATCCTCATCACACACTCATGTTCCAACTAAATAGATTGACATGGTGTAGGGTTTTTTAATAAAAAAATCATTAAACATGTATGATGCTAAAGGAACTTGTTAAGTGTCATATTATCTAGGAGAATGGTTTACATCTCTTTTTATGATGATGTAGATGCATATAAAGCTTTACTGCAATAGTAATCATTTGTATCCAGATGAATTGTGTACTTTTGGGGTGGTTATAGTTTTTGTTCAGTCTGAAGCAATGATCAGGGGTGGATTGGAATGTAATCTGATAGATAAATTTTCAAGAAGATTAGATAAGTTTCAGAATTTGCTCTAATCAGGATGATTCATTATAATATTCCTAGATAAATGAATTAGGAAATCATGAGAAAGATAAAAAAATTGTGTTGATAATAAGGATCATGAAAATGGTTAGCACACATTTCAGGGCATCATCAAAGAAGAGGGTTTGTGATAGTGATGATGATAATTGAACACCATCAACAGCCTTTGGTCAGTTAATACTGCAGGTGTTAATTAAAAAGTTATTTGAATAATAAAATTTCACAGAGTAAATGTAATTTAAAAATAAAAGAATATGTTTGTGGGCAATATATATACACACAAATTTATAATGTATTCATATATGTTTCACAATATCTGCATATTATAATTACTTTTTACTTTGTGTATATGTTTTTAGATGTTAATTTTTGTTAATAAATGTATTTGACATATATTTTTTTTTGTTCTTGTTATCTAAGTTATTAATAAAACTAATTAAAATGTATGTCTTCCCCTGGTAATTACATTTTTAGTTAAGTAAAGTTAATACTAAAAAGATTTCATTAATTTTTCTTCTATAATTTTTGTAAAGATTAAATATTTAATCTTAACTTGTGCCAATAATTTATGTACTGAGATATTTTTTATCAGAATGTAATTAGATACATTTTGTATCAAAATTCTTGTAATTCTTTTTTGTAAGTAATTTAAAATTTTATCTGTGAGTTGATTAGGGGGGTAAAAATTAATTTAGATTAAAAAATATGATAGCTTACAGGATTTTGTTATTTGGTGTGGTTACTATAAAAGACAAGGATTTTTTTATTCAGTCAGTGCTACAATTCAGTGAGGGCTACAATTTTATTAGTGACAGAGAAGACAATAGATAGCATAGACAAAAATAAATTATTGGAAAATTGTCTGAAGCCATTTCTGCAAGACTGGATACAAATTTGAATCTGTCAATAAAAACTAGTATAAAAGTAAAAGATACCACTTGATTTTGAGAATTTCACTGTGGCCTTGAAATAGTTAAATGAATAAACAAAATGGGTTAAAAGTTCACCAGATATGTGAAATCTAATCCTTAAATAATCACCCTGTGATTTATATTTCATTATGCTAAAACCTGCCTAGAAAGAAAGAAAGAGGTCAGATGTGAAACAGTAGCAAAAATCAAAAACTTCTTTATCTCCTATCCAGTAGCACAGCACAATTGAACAAAATTACTGTAAGTTAGAGCATGCCAGGTCAATTTTGATTTGTTAAGAATAACAGAGAGGAAATGTCATCACAGAAAACAGCATCATGTACTGACTAGTATGAATATATATTACAGATGGTTCTTGTAAATATTTAGATAGAACAAAAAGGAAATGTATACATAACCTTATTTTGGTAGAAGTAAGAAAAAAAACATTTAAATCTTTTTTTTTAATCTTGTGCTTTCTCTTTTTTCTGTTTATTTTTGAGAAATAAGTCTAAGTTTAAATAATTTGTGTATTGTTTGAATTAAGCTATACACATCAGGTTCTATTTATGCATATACACCTACATCTATAAATGTTAGGGATGACACATCTATGTATTGAATGGAATGAGTGCTTCTGTAAAAAAATTCACTAAAACTTTCAAAAGCTTTAATTAAAATTCAATTTAAAAAATTCACTGAAATACATACACATTCAGTCTCACAAAATTGATCCAACAAGTTCTGGCATCCATTGATTACTCTGGTTGGCACAGGGTGGTACTACTATATTGGAGAGTTTTGCCTTGTTTATACAATACTGTAGTAAGAACAATAAGTACATTAATGTATATAAGCTATTTTACAAAACATAAAAAAAATCTGAAGTATTTTGCTAAATATAAAAAAAGAATAATGAACTATTCAAACTTTTTTTATTGTATAGAATTTCTGTTAACTTAATTTTTTTTTTACCAACAGTTAAAGTGTTTTTATATTTGGCAAGGAATGAGTTTGATCAATGCATTATAGGTTGATTATAAGAAGTTCTCACAATGCTAAAATCTAATTTACAATTAAAACACAAGAATGTTAAAAGCATTTGCAAAATAAAAATATATTGATAATGTATTATCTATATTTAAAATAATCACAGTCTGATTAACATTATTCTTCATGTATAAAGTGTGATAAACAGAGTAGCTAAAATTTAAAAAAACACTTTAATCACAAAATTATTTGCCAAGTACTTTTGGTACATGTACCAGCATCATGGCAACATATTGGAACTAAATGATCTGATTAACATAAAAAAAGAATAAATAATTCGAACTCATTATTTTTTGTATGCAATTTCTGTTGATTTTCAATTATTTTTTTTTTACCAACAGTTGAATTGTTTTTATATTCAGCAAGGAATGAGTTTGACCAATGCATTATAGGTTGATTATAAAAAATTCACACAATGCTACAATCTAATTTATAATTAAAACTTAAAAATGTTAAAAGAGTTCCAGATTTTTCTAGATGTATGTAATATGTATATTTAATTATTACATAAACGTTGTTGCATAAAATAAAAACATGCTGTACTTTTAGATGGACTTCGTGACCTAGGGATCTTCATCATTAAAAGTGCCAGAGTGGAATGTAGGCCATCACATTATTATTTTGTATGCCAGAAGGTCAGATTATGTATTAGTCTTAATCTAGTTTAATAGATACTTAAGCTGTATCTAGAGTCAGATTTTACTAGAGAGGAAAGGTATATTTAGTAGGGTCAAATTAATAATACATTATGAAATATACATCCATTTGTATCTCTATGGATAGTCTATTATTTTCATAAGATGAATCTTTTAAACTCAATTTATAATTCTAATTGTGCACACCATAATCAAAACAGTAAGCAAAATAAGCTAAATACATCTTATCTAGTTTTATTAAGTTGAAGATATGAATTATAATATCTTCACTAAAGAATTATAAAATTAAATATAATAAAATGAAATTTTGAAAAATAAAATAGATAAAAATATAGGCACAACTACTGTATAGAATAGAAAATAGATTCTATTTTAAAATAAGTACGTTTAAAGTTTACAAGCATAATCATAGGCAAGATTTATAATGGGTTTCGTATTTACTTTAGTCAAGAAATTAAAGAGTTAAATTTAGAACATTTATTTTAAATTATAAGCTATAGCTTTAAAGACTAATGTTTAAAGTACATTTAGAGCTCTCTGCAGTATTTTGAAAAGTTGTTACCTGACTTCTCAGCAGCTTTTTCATCAGCGCTTCTGGATGGTGGTGGTGGTGGGGGGAATAGCAAATATTAATCTCCTGATAGGCAGCATGGTTTTAGTTGTGATTTTGCAGCAGACCATTGGCAGGAACATTTTCCCATCTCCATGATGATGATGATATGCCATTTCACATGTAGGATGGGACTAGAGGTTCCTATTTCCTACTCCAAAGTATTAAAATTAAAACTGGTGTGAAGTATAATAGCAATGTTTTTTTTTAAATTATACAATGTATTTTTTATAATATAAAATCCAGCCAATTTATACTGGGCTGAGATCAACTCATAATTTTAATAAACAAATTATATTCCATGAATAAATCCATTAGCACCTTCGAACGTTGATATTTTTAATTACTAAAATAACTTTAATCCTTTGTTTTATTCTTTTAACATGATATTTTTGACTACGTTTGATCATTTCTATCCCCTCCCCAGATTTAACAATACTTCCAGTTGGCTAAATATTGTTTACAAAAAAAAAAATGTAATTTTAAGAAAATATTGTTGTCAAAACCAAAATTTGGACTTCTTCCTCACGCTATATACTAAAACAGGTGTGTATGGATGATTCTTGTTTACTACTTATTTTAAGTCAAATTTATATATTTTATGAAATGATCTAATATGACACTATATATGTATCACAGTTGTATGTGAACTATACATTATACATGCGATTTTAAGTGTATAAAATATCAATTGACTTTTAAATTTAAATAAATGATAAATTAAAACATATATGACTTTAGAATAAATACCTGCTGCAATAAAGCTATATTAATTATATTATAGACATTATATTCACATATATGTGAACGGCGTCACATATATAACAATGTTGGCATCTTTAGATGGGTACTCTTTAACGGTTTAAACCTGGCACAGATAGAGGTGTAGGGGTAAATAGGTTAAATGGATATAATGAAGAAAATATACCATTTCAATATTAGCTATTGGGTAGTGGCAAGTAAAATAAAAACATTATAAAAAAGATATTGATATATTTAAAATAATATAAAATGGCAGGTTTAAAGTCCTTCTTATTTAGAAATGATAATCTTTGTAAATATTCATTGGATAAAACCAAAAATATTGAAATTTATTATAATGAATTGTTAAATGTTGGATATAGTTATGATTATGTTTATTACACTATTAAAAAATTTAACTCTAAATATAAAAATAATATTAATAATAATGTAAATTCTTCTGATAAAAAAATTTGGATATCAATACCGTATATTTCGAATCAACAGGCAAGTTTCATTAAGAAAATTTATAAAGGTATATGCGACATAGCATTTTATGCACCACCTACATTAAATAAATTAATAAATAACTCAAAAGATAAAATCTTGTTGACAAATAAAAATTGTATCATTTACAAATGGACTTGTAGGTGTGGCAGTGGATATATATGTGAGTCGAGATGCACATTGGAAAAAAGAACAAAAGAGCACTTGATATTATTAAAAAGGGTTCAAAATACAAAACAAAATTATAAAAATAATGAGAATTTATCAGCTTCTGTTTTTTATGACCACAATAAATCATGTATATATGGTTTTGATTTTAATTATAGTAACATAAAAATATTGGAAACTGAAAAAAATAATAATAATAGAAAAATTAAGGAAGCTATGTTAATATATAAATACAAACAAGATTTAATCAATAGGCAAGCAGCAAATGTTAAGATCATGGAATTATGGGAAAGTTGACATCATGGATTTATTGGAAAGTTGACCTTTCAAAGTTGACAAAAACTACAAGAATAATTGAAAGCGCTCCTAAGTGACGTTTATAGATTTTTTTTTTATAAACTTTTAAGTACTGTGTTTTCTAATATTTATTTATAAATTTACATAAATATATATTGATTCTTTATGAACTACATGGTGAATGATGATGATGTCATTTAAAAAATAAATAAATAAATATTTTTTCTTTTTATTTGTTATTAATATTTGAAAAAGTATAATTTAAAATATAATCAATCTTGCTTTATATTTTTTATTTATTTAATATCACCAATCATTATGAGTAGAAATTTTTGTTGCTGTTGTTGTTTGTGAATTATTATATATTTGGGTATTTATATGCCCATAATCTGATGTATTAGTGCAAATTGTAAGAAACAAAAAGAAGAGGAGGTTCTCTTCCTCCTATTTGTAAGTAGTATATTCTGTATTCAATTTTTTTTGTTATTATTATTATTTTGTTCTGTTTTTAATTTATCATTATAAGCTATTGTTATTTTGTAATTATTCAATAACTGGTGTTCAATATCTTTGTTCATCTCACTCCATAGTTACTCTGAATAAAAAATGTATGTGTATTTATTAAGAGTTAGAGTTAAGAGCTTGTATTTGGGATAACTTATAAGGGAATGTTAGGTGTATTTCTCTATAAGAATCTTGTAAGGCATCTTTCTACAAAAATGTCACTTAAAGTTCATGGGTCTAGGGATTTTATAAAATACTTTACCCAGGTCAAATGGAGATCGAGATCAAATAGGGTGATTAGGAAATACAACTGATAACATTTAGCTTAATATCCTTTTTACAAATATACATTTGTGATCTAGTGCAATGTTTCATTAACAGACTTGCATGAGGCTCTACATGTGTGATCTAAGATAGTTAGGGTAAATCACTAATAAAAGTAATCATTGCATTAGTGAAATTAGTTATTTTGTACTGCCTAATTTTCTAGTTGAGTTACAGGGTTTTCTCATTACATATTTGTATTTAATTAAACTCCATTTATAATTTCAACTATATTTTAATTATCTAAAGGATTTAGTTGCTTATATTATATTCCACATTGATCTAAATATTGAGAATCTCTATTTTTTTATATTCATATATTAACTTAAGTGTTGATTGTTATTATTATTACATTAGTTTGCCAGAATAATTGATAAGCTTTCTACATAGTTTATTTTCATACCACTGCATTTGGCAACCCAAGTAGAGTCTGAATATGATCTTTTAATCTAAGGGAAATTCTATTACATTTGGTATACTTAAAAATAAAATTTGAACATCACTGATTATAAAATAATATTTGTTTTATACTATTACAATATTAAAAGCATACTTTGTTTCCCAAAACTTATGCTGTTTCATTGTTATATACATGTGTGTGTATTCATGATCTTCATATAAAATGCTTTGTAATGGCTTTTAATTTGAATAAAAACTTTGAGTCATAATGCTGACCGAAATCCATTTTGCTTCATTTGATAAACTTAAAAAATAATATTAAAAAAACTAGTAATTCAGAAATGTATAATAGCTTTATTATTCATTTGTAGATAATTCAGTTAGATGTGTTGACCACAATTGAGTTTTGAATATACTATATATATTACTATTGTTACATTATATGTAGCAAGCAAATTATTTTATATATATAATAAATTAATATGTAAACAATAGATTAAAAAAAAAATCTGCAAAATTAAAAAAAAAAAAATTAAAGGAGTTAGGTAGAAATATTTCTAAGTAAATAGAAAAAATAAATCTATAAATTAAATAGCATTTAAATGAATTTATCAGACGTTTGTTTTGTTAAATTTAATATTTTTCACAATATTTTTTAACTTATAAAAAAAATTAAACAAATGTTAATATAAGTTGAATTTTATAATTAAAATTGATTTGGTAGCTTAAAAAAGTATTTATATTTTGAAGAAAAAACATTTCATTAAAATTTTTATGTTAAACAGGCAAAAATGTGATATTAAGATTTTAAGAAAAAAATCATTTAATTAAATAATTGAATAACTGCAGCAAAAATTTACCAACATTATTAATAGAAATTTGTTTTGAAAATAAAGAAAATATTTTAAAATATTTTATATTAAAAAAATTATTAAAATATTTGAAAATCATTTTTGATATAAAAATGATTGGTTAATTTTAAAAAAAAACTTATTATTTCATTTATTATTATATTTTGTGTTCCAATTTTTCTTTTTACATTGATTCCAGCTTTCACTGACTGCTTAATAGTTGTTCTTTGTTTTTTATATTATAACACGAAGCCGAATGTATGTTGGCATATTCAAGATAAAGTTCAAAGATTGTTTAGTGCACTTTTTTATTAAATACATTTTTGACACCTATGTTTGTGTCACAGAAAGAATGCTATTTTAAATGTCAAAATAATAATTCTTATTACTGATGGTATATAAAATTGGTGCAAAGTTTAAAATTGTTTCCTATAAGAAAAATATAAGAACATTGTTCTAAACAAAGATTTAAAATTATTAATAAAGGCTTGCACATATTTGCAATGAAAATATTTATAAGTGACAAATGCACCAAATATTTTAAAATGATTTCTGCTGATATGCAGCTTATTGATCTAGTAATCTGAAAAAAACTAGAATTAATATTGCAGCTTCCAAAAGAAAAAGAATTAAAATTATCCTATGAACAATAATTCACTGTCCATATTTAAAATAAAAAATTAAAAGAAGGATCCAATAATTACAACTATTTAGAAAATGATAAATGGATTTACTTAGTTGACATCATATCAGTGTAAGTGATACAAATAACCAAACAAAAGTACTGCTTCAGAATAATAATTATTAAGTCAATAAACATCACATAATCACCATTTCTTATGCATGCTTAACAGTTACAAGCAAGCATAAGAAATGGTGATCATGTGATGTTTATGGGCTTAAAACCAATCCTGCCTAATAGGACATTGGTGGCTATGGTTATTAAAGAACCAAAGTCACCAAAATGTATGGGTACTGAACTGAGTTCAGACCTATATGACTATATAAGCTAATGAGCTTGGATTGAAAATATTATGGTGCTTTCAATTTAAGATTCATGGTCTTGTAGATAGTCTTGTAGTTAAGTAGAGATAAAAGGTGGATGCTGGAGGGTTGCATTAGATCCTAAAATCTAGGTGCAGTGCTCTCAGACTCCAGGCTCCTCACTGATGTAGGCTACAAGCCACAAACTAGTCTGGGGATATTGGGTGAGTAGGCACTAGATAGGGATTTTATGTGTAAGCCTTCTGGCATCCATTGATTACTCTGGCTTGCACTCTGTGGCAATACGTATAGAGTTTTGCCTGTTTAATAATAATTATTAATAAAAAATAGTTAATATTTTACATATACTAATATCGACATAAATTATTAACAAATATTATAGTAATTCTAACCATCTAATTTTTAAATCTAATATCCAAATGCATTAAAGAGTTTGCTCATTTTTTCAGAAACCTTTGTTTGGTATATTGGTTTGGAATAGATATACTTGGCCGAAAGAATAAGAATCACACTGGAGAATAATGATATAGAAAAAGTTAGTATATAAAAAGGAGTTAGACAAGAATGCTGCATGTTATGTGTGAGTTTGTAATATTTATTTAGAAGATATATTAGATAAAAAATTATTTGATAAAGGGGCTAACTTAGAAGATAAAATATTAAAATGTAAAATGGATATGTACAGAATATTGTTTTTTTAGCTAAAGATAAAAAGAATCTCTAGAATATATTCATTAAACTGGAAGAAGGATATCTAGAACATGGTATGATAATTAATGTTGAGAAGGCTAATTTATTTTTAGGGAGAAATACAAAAAGAGAACAAATGAATACAAAGGATAATATAGTTTAAGAATTGGTTGAATGAAAATGGAAGAAATCAAATTAAAAAAAGAATAGCATTAGCAAAAAAGGCATTTATTAAGAGAAAGAAATTATTTTGTGATCTTTGAAGACAGAATTAAGAAACAAATTAATTAAATGCAATGTTTAAAATGTATTATTGTACAGTTATGAAAAGTGGACAATAAGTGAAAGAGTTGGAAACAGATTGGAGATGGTCATGAAGATGAATAGAAAAATTAAATGAATAAATGAAATAGCAAATGAGTAAGTTATGGAAAGAGTAAATGAAAAAAAAAGATTGACAAAATTATAAATAGAAAGGGAAACTGGATTGGACATATATTAAAAATATATATAGTTTAATGAAAGATGCTCTATAGTGAATAGGTAAAAATGGTGAATATTGATCTTCATGGATAATAAAGGAGACAGGAAGAAATATGTAGAATTGAATAACCAAGCAATTATCAGAATAGTATAGAGAGAGAAAAAAATTGCTTACTGAATCTGTTCATAGAACCAAGTACTATAGATTGATTTATCTAAAAGATATTTTTATTTTCAATATTGTTACCTGCTGATCTAGTTTTATATTAAAATCAAAATGAAATTAGAATATTTCTTTATTATTAGTTATCTGTCAAAATGCATGACTTGTTTATTATAAAAGATTGTTTTTACAAGTCTTTTTCTTTTGGTTTTCTCTTCAAATGCTCAGATGTATTTTTTTATGTTATCAATTTAGCTCAATCTTTTCTAGTGCTCTTTCTAGAATTTCTTGTATCCTTAAATACATACTCAGTCAAGCTTCTTTTTCATATCATAATTTTTCAATAAATAGTGAAATAATTTGCATGTTTTAAAAATTCTACATGTCTAATCATTGATTTTTTTTACTTTATAGTCAAACTTATGTTAACTTTTTCTAAAAATGAATAAATAGATTAAATAATTGATTATTCCTTGATTTGTTTTTTATTATCAATATTACATCTTAAGATTATTTTAACAATTCAAGCATTGTGTCATGAAAAAATATTTTTATAATTTGCTAATTTTAAATTATAATAAAATCACAATTTTGTTCTTTAAATTAAATAAGATGACCAAATCTATCAAGTGACTGACTCTTTTGAAATATAGTTTAAAACTGTCTATTAATAGCAATTCTATTACTGGACTATTCCTTGCAGATGCCATAAAATTTATGAAAAAGTTAAAGTTCAGAGAAGTAGAGTTAAAAATAGATATGATAACTCAGTTTTTTATATCATGAACTGAATACAGGTCATATAATATTATTTGACAATGTAGAAATTATCTTTTGTGAAGGGAGCAAATTTAAAAGAAGAATAAAAGAAACTTTGATGATAAAACTTTTTGAATCTGAGGCCATCAATTTTATTAAGACATCCTTTGATGTTAAAGGAAGTTCATTTTTGAAGTAAATTATGGAAAGGTTATTTTGTTTTGTATATATATGTTACATATTTTTTGTTGAATTTCACATGAAAAAATCTATTTGTTAATAGATGAAACCATGGTTGTGAAAGAATTTTTGTAAAATTTTGTTTTTTGGCTAATATTGTAATGTTACATAAATTTTTATTTATTATATATTATTTTGTATGTGTATTTACTTAATTTAAAAGAAAAGATAATGTAATATTATTGTTACCTAGCGACGCAGATTCCTTGTCAAAGGCTATAACAACAATTGTTAGAGAAAATATAAAGACAGTTTGTATGTTACTACTGGAATAAATGTTATTGTTATTGCTATATCCATTTTGGCTTTATTCACTTTTTATTTATGCATTTCATCAAATGAACTAAATAGTGTAATATTACTAGCCAGTTTCATGATCCAGTACTAACAGGATTTCTTCAAAGGATATAATAGAGGCACTGTCTGGGTTTTTACTAATATATCTATCCAGAACTAATAAATATTCTAGCCACTTTTGATATTATGGGTTATAACCATATGATGAACAGTAAATATTACTGTGTGGAGTTAATATTATTGACAAAAGGCTTCAAACTGATAATGTCCCTCAGTACGCTTATGATACTTTATCATTAAGCTACTAATCGTGTTACTGTTGTGACCAGGTATTGCTTAATTATTGTAGGTGTACTTAGCGATCCAGGTTACAATATATATAAATGAAGTATTATTTATGTACATCTATGTATAATTTATTTATGCCAATGTGATCTGGCAAAAACATTGGTATATATTTTTACTGCAATTAATTATGCAGAGATGTGTCCAGATAATACTTCATTTACATTTGTAGCATGTGAAAATCTTCATTTTAATATATACACATAATCAAAATAGAAGTAACTAACTCCCCATATAAAGACATTAATGATTATCACCAACTATTTATTAATCTGTCTATCTATTTATCTAACTATCCATATATCCATCTATCTATCTATCTATCTGTCTATCTATCTATCTATCTATCTATCTATCTATCCATCCATCCATCCATCCATCCATCCATCCATCTATCTATCTATCTATCTATCTATCTATCTATCTATCTATCTATCTATCTATCTATCTATCTATCTATCTATCTATCTATCTATCTATCTATCTATCTATCTATCTATCTATCTATCTATCTATCTATCTATCTATCTATCTATCTATCTATCTATCTATACATCTATACATCTATCCATCTATCTATCTCTCTGTATATATATATATGTAGTAATATTATAATTCAATGTCTGTACTTTTTCAAAGCAATATATGTAATTATATAATTAAATATTTATAAATACAGTAATCAGATATATTTTAAAAATTTTATCCACTTAGTAGTGTTTTTGACTATCCTCGTAGTCTTTGTCAACTAAAACTTTGAAAGGCTAACCTTCCATGATCTTAATGTTTGCTGCTTGTCTTTTAATTAAGTCATGTTTGTATTTGTATATTAGCATAGCTTCTTTTATTTTTATTTTGTTGTTATTTTTTTCAATTTGCAATATTTTAATGTTGTTGTAATTGAAGTTAAAATCATAAATACATGAATTATTGTGTTGTGAAAAACGGATGCTAAACATTATTATCTACTTTGTAATTTTGATTCGATTTCTGAACTCTTTTTAACAATAGCACGTGCTCTTTAGTTTCTTTTTTCAATATACATCTCGATTCACTTGTAAATCCACTACCACACTTACATATCCATTTATAAATGATACAGTTTTTATTTATAAAAGGTTTTATCCTTAGAATTATTTATTAATTTGTTTAATGTAGGAGGTGTGTCAACTGCAATATCACATATATCTTTATAAATCTTCCTTATAAAATTTACTTGATTATTCAAAATGGATGGTATTGATATCGGATTTTTTTTTTTTTATTAGCAAGAGTATCAATATTATTATTAAAACTTTTATTTTTATATCTTGTATTAAAATCTTTAATAATATTATATATATGATTACAATTGTAACCAACATTTAACAATTCATTTGAAAATATTTTAATATTTTTGTCTTTATTGGATAAATATGTGCAAAGACTATTATAAATTAAGAAAGACTTCAAAGTTGCCATTTTATATAATATTGGCACTTCCGATTTAGTTAATAAAAGTTGTATCATTTGTAAATGGATAAGTAGGTGTGGTAGTGGATATATAGATCTATCGAGATGTACATTGGAAAAAAGAACTAAAATGCACTTGCTGTTGTTAAAAAGAGTTCAGAAATTGAATCAAAATTGCAAAGTAGATAATAATATTTCAGCATCCATTTTTCATGACCACAATAATTCATGTATTTATGGTTTCAACTTCAATTACAACGTTAAAATATTGCAAATTGAAAAAAATAACAAAATAAAAATAAAAAAAGCTACGCTAATATACAAATACAAACATGACTTAATTATCAGGCAAGTAGCAAATGTTAAGATCATGATTGTGGAAGGTTAGCCTTTCAAAGTGTTAGTTGACAAAGACTACAAGGATAGTCGAAAACACTACTAAATGGATAAAATTTTAATATATATCTGATTACTGTATTTATATAATAATTACACACACATATATATATATATTGTAACCTCAACTTTCTCTGCCCAATCTTTAACTTATTTAACCTCAACAAACTCTCATTTATTTCAAGTAGCTAGTCAATTGAATTTTATACTAGTTTTAGGATCAAATATACCCGGGCACCAAATTACAGCTATAAATTGTAATGCCCACCAGAGATCATCATCATTAGCCATATTTAGAACTATAGAAGATACTGGAGAAAGTAATTAAATTGTCTCTCAAAAAAAATAATAATGTCTTGTATTGGTGGTCGAGAGGTCAGCGCGACTGCCTTGCACTTGCAGGCAGTTGCCCGGGTTGCGGGTTCGCGTCCCGGCCGATGCTATGACACTTTAAAAAAATAATAATAATAATAACAATAATATTGATAAAATCATTCAATCTATGTGGTCTTAATTTCAAACCTAGCATTAGTCATGCAAATATTTCATGATAAATTTATTATAAAATTCATAATAATGAGACAACTTTCTTCCACAACTTTATTATAAATATCTGATCTCGAGTGGTAACTACAGAAAATATTACATACATTTCTCATTTATATCTGACTGGAAATAAATCAGTAATTGATGCAGAGAACCCATAATCTATGTTCATAATATAAAATTATTATTTAATTTAATACTAGATAAAAAATTATCATAAATAAATCCTCCCCATTTAATTCCATTACTTTATTTTTCATTCTCAGCATCTATCACTTTCTTTTAGGTAGTTTCTGGATAAAACATATTCTTGATAAAACACAAATTTACTGCAGCAGCTGAGTTAATTCATAAAATATTTTATTTATATGTGTATATGACTTAATATGAGTTTTCAGACTTTTTTCCCTTTAATTTTTGGAAGCACAATTATAGATTATTACAATAGATAGGTCAAACCAAAATGTGTCTCATTATAGGTAATTATAGCATGTTATACATATAGATTAGTAATTTAAGTTTTAGATATAAGTAGTAACTTCAGTTAAGCATTTTTTTCTTTTTGTAAAACAGACTGATATACAAGTATAATAAACATTGATTTAAATTTAATTTATATTTCAGCCATACCATCATAAATCTCATGGCATATTAGATGCATAAATTGGTAATTGAAGTTCCAATATTTCTCATTTTATAAGTCATTGAAAACATTATGACAGTAACATGTATAAATGATTAATAATAATAGTTCCAAACTTAAAATATTAAGTAGAATATTAAATAGTTCAATTCAGGAAATTTAACACTAAGTCATTTTAGAATAATGCAAAAGTTTGTAAGCAAACAAAAATATTTTTATAAACAATAAACAAATTCTTATATAATACACCATTGCATTGTCTGTTGTTTCAGTATGGTTAATCTTTTTTCCATAAATATTTGTGAAAGCCATTCTATGCATTGTTCTTTTTTCCAATTGTTATGATAAGTATGACCAATGTGGACTTTTTCTCCTCCCATAGAGAGTTGACTGGTTATTTATTTATTTTATTTCATATTGATGTTAATTTAAATAAAGATACACTTTTAAACACATTTTTAAACAAAAATATTAACTTTTCTTTTTAAATTTTTATCAGTTTCTTAATAATTTCCATGCGCACACAACCCTATTGTCTCTCTCTTATATAGCTAATTCCAATTGATCAGATGACTGTGCAGAAATCAATCATTCAATAAAATCAATTTCCAATCACTAACTTTAAGTTCTATTTTTAGACTTAAAGAATGCCAGAAAAAAAGAAAAAGAAAATATTTTTAAAATAGCAATTTAACTTGTATAATATTTGAACTTGTAATAAAATATTTTTAATATAATTATTTAATAAACTAAATATTATTACACTAACATTATATAACAAAATTATTTCCCATATTTATTTACTATTTATTAAGTATTAAATACAAATCAATTCTTTTAAATTAAAATCACTTATAAATGAAAGAATTAAACTTTTGAGAATAGACTTTTGCTGAATTCAGTATTGGGATTTATCTGTTGTTACATTAAAGTTTATTTTCAGAACAATGAGTGATATGGAAAAAACTTTCATTAAAAAAACTGATTGTTTAAATCCATCATTGGAGATGTGTTGGTAAACATGAAAATTAACTTCTTTTTTTATTTTCATTTTTTCTCTTTTAAATTTAAATCATTGTTTTAAAAAAATATATTGTGTTTAATATTTGTCATGTTGAATATTAAAGTGCATTATGTGTGGGTATAAAATAATATAGCATATATATATATTTAAGGTATGGTAAATAATTTCATTTTGATGTTTCAATGGAACTTCGCTGGATAAATGTTATTAAGTCATAACATTTTGGTAAATTAATTATTTATTTAGAATATTATATTTATTATAATTGTTTTATACGCTTATGTCAGTTAATATTATTTCAGAACTTAAAGATAAAACAACTTAAAGTGTTTTGTTCTGAAAAATTATTTCTCATATCACATTAATTGCCGTTTGAAATTTATAAAGAATATTTGCATTGGAATGAGTGATATATCTTAGAGTTGGTTATTGGCACAATCATGATTGCATATATGTTAGATGGTAAATTGTTTTATAAAACACTTATTTATAGGTGTACTTTATTGCTATGTGTATGCTATTGTCATCATCAGATCATTAGTGAATTATAATTAAATTAGGAGTGACTATATAGTTCTGCTATTAAGCATCTATTTATTTTTTGTGGTGGAATTTTATATGTTATTTCCAGTTATATCTTTGCTGTTGTTTAAAAGGTTACCTTCATATCATATTTGTAGTTTATTGCTTAGGTGTATTTATAGTATTTTAAACTTAAGGATTTTTTGTCAAAAATGTAATTGATGGTTTATATGAGTGTTCAGCTTTCTTTTATGTTTTATTCCCATAGCACATAAAATAAGTCATAGGGTAAACATAGGTTTTCTAGTCATGTGAACAGATTTGGCCATTGTGATATAATTCCCATAAGCTTTCTATTTCTAGTTATTCAAAAGTCTTTATGAGAAAAATCCAATTACAGACATCGCACTTAATTTAGCAATTATATGTTGAAGTCTTCATTAAAGGTATCCCATCCACATAAATTTATCTATCGGTGCATAGTTTCAAAACCTAGGACTTATACCCTCTATGTATCTAAGGTCAGGAATACTATGAATGTTCCTTAGCATTACACATAAGTAGCTTTAATGATAATTTGAATATAAAAGTGAAATAATTGTGACTTTACCAAATAATCCTCATAGCAATAAAGACAGTCAATTAAATTATAAATTGGTAATTAGAGGATAGTTTATAATTACTATTTAAAAAATATATAAGTGGAATAATTATAATACATTAGTTTTAAATACATTAATTTGAAATTTACAACTATTTTAAGCATGACTTAAGTTGTTATTTATTTCAAAATATTGAAATTTATTTGTGTATTGGAGATTCTTTCAAAAATAATATATTTCTGAAAAGCTTCATTATTATCAAATAGTTAATAGTTAGTTAAAACCTATATGCATATTCATTAAAAGAAGGAATTATGTATTTTCTATAAAAAATAAAATATGCTTTTAACCAATATTAATGGCTAGTTCTAAATTATATACTGTTATAGTAGTATTTTATATTGCTTATATTAATATAACTAAAGTAAAGTGTAACTTATAATTGTGCAGTTTTAGTCAAAAAGTATTTACCCACTAGAAAATATTATGGTGTAGAAAATATTTGTATTGTTTTTTTGGAAAGGATAAAGAAAACTTAATTGTTGAAATTAATTGATTAGCAATATAATTTGTTGTCAATTTTGTGTAAAAAAAAATATTGTAATTTTAAATTTGTTTTAATAAAATGTGTAACAGTTGTCTTATTGGAAAAGTCTTATGTTTCATATGTTGTAAATAAAACTTTAATAGTGTTTTTTATATATAAATTATGAAAATTTGTCTTTATAATAAATTATTAATTTTTGTGAAACTTAAAGTTTGGTTGTTTGCCATTATTTATGTTTTTTTATTTCTATTTGCCATCTTCACAGATCTTAATTTGACTCAATATTTACATTATATTTAAATTGCACACTGATAATAAGTTATTTTATTTAGAAATATTTCTTATATTAATGAAAATGATTTATGAAGATAATGGTTTTATTAAGGTATATATGACAATTGGTTCGTGAATTACAATTGCTTCATAGAAGCTTTCAAAGAAAGCAAAATTTATGGGATCATACACAAGAGTGCCAATTTAAATTTAATCATCACATATGTTTTATGTTATAGTAAATTTAAGAAATTACTTTTATGTATTTAAAATTTGGTAACAATTAATAATAATATGATTTGACTTACTTTTGCATTCAAATACAGAACTTATTATTAAGATGTGTAAGAAGAGCTATATTTGTATACCCATATGCCAATTATTTTATTAAAGAAAACAGTAAACTTTATTTAAATATTGCATTATAAGCATAGTTGTACTATATTTATAGTATTAAAGGTTAGTATTATCATCATAAGAGATGATTTCTGAGTATTTTAATAATACATATTATATTTTATTAGATTTCTTAAATTATAATAGAGATTTTTCTTAAATTAATTCAAAACCCTATAAGATCTAAAGTAACTATTTTTACAGTTTGGTTATCATATTGCAGAGCAAAGTTGTTATAGTTTGTTTAATAATATTATTATTTTACATTTTTCTAAATTTTGTCTGGATTATTTTTTTTCTGAATATTGTTACTATAGAGATTATGGTTGTGGGAAAACTCAGCTTTTTAGGAATGAGATCACTCAACATATTGATTATAATATTTAGTGATATCATAAAAATTACAAAAAAAAATTCTAAATTTTTAAAACATAAATTGATAGATTTAGTAGTTATTAAAAATGTTCAGATTTTTAAATCAAATATAAAACAAATAAGATTTCATTCATTTTGTAAATTGAATCATCTCCACCTGAAATTTGATAATGTGACAGCATTTTGTTTTCACTAAAATATAACTTTTTAAAATAATTCCAGCAATCATATGTGATTTTTTAAAATTTATTTCATTTCTAAACCAAAATATCTATTTAATGAGGTCAAATTTATTATATTCTGATAAATAATAATGGTTTAATATCAAAGTGAAAGTTGAATGCTTAAATCTAGTGACAATAAAAAAATCTATCAGAGTACAGAAGAGTTAAAATGCATCACTCTGAAAAGTGACAAATAGGTTTAAACTGAGTCATTACATTAAAGAGATTATACTTTTTATGATGATTTAATTTGCAACAAGAAAAATATACAATTTTTTATTCCAATATTCCAATTAGTTTTGAGTCACCCCTTATATATATATTAAATTTGTTTCTCAATTTTCCTTCTCAATTCTTTTATAAGTCTCCATGTTTACCCCTTCCAATATTTTTCTTTTTAAACAGGCAAAACTCTCCATACAGTAGTGCTACCCTGTGCCAACCAGAGTAATCAATGGATGCCAGAAGGCTTGTGCATAAAATCCCCATCTAGTGCCTACTCATCCAATATCCCCAGACTATCCATTGATTACCCAAGTTGACACAGGGTGGCATTACTGTATGGAGAGTTTTGCCTGTCCAATAGCAGTTATGTGCTAGCATAAGAGATGGTGATCATGTGATATTTATCTATTTTCCTGCTCTATATAAAACAATATTCCAATCAAAACACTTTTTTTAATTATTATTTTAAAGTGCTACAGATTAACTTAAATGCCTTATTAAAAGTGTTTATCCATTGCAATTTTCCTGTTAATACTTTTATCATTTCTGTTATCAACCCACAAGTTAATACTTAATAAAATCACCAATTCCTTTATAACTTTTTAGCCAATTCTTACTTTTAAGCTGTTGGTAGTCTCAGCCTCCTTTCACTGCTTTAGTTTTACTTGTCTTTTTTAATTTCACAATAATTACAAACCCTATCTGATCTATATAGTATTCAGTTATGATTGTCTTCATTATCTTCTTCCAAATTTATTGACTTTAAATATCAGTAATTATGTATTATATTATTCACAGTATGAAGCAAAGCACATAAAATATGTTCTAAATAAACCAAGATTCTGGATATTTTTGATTATGGTTAAATGATACTTAAAAAAATTGTTTCAATTAATGATTAAGATTCATTTGAATGTGTCCAAGATGACTTCTACATAGCATCTAATATCTTATTTCACAGTGACCATAATAAAGAATACTTCAATGCTTTGATTCTTATACTTATTTATATCAGTGTTCTTTAGTTTTATATGCAATGAAAATTCTATTTATTTTATATGTATATTCCTTACAATTATTAATAAAAATTAAATCACTTTTCATAATATACATTATAAATTACTTGTTGAGTTTCTAAAACTATAATTTATTAAACTGTGTGCAGATTTCGTTATAATAGCTTTGGCCTTATTATTATTCTTACAGGAAAATATAAAAATTGATTTATATGTATATGTATGTTTATATTAAATTTATTAATAGTGATTACAAAAATATATTATTTTTTTACTATTTTTCACAATAATTAGTTGAAATTATAGTCAGTTTTATATTATGTCTAATATTATAAATCGATAAAAATATTTAAAATTAATTATTTGCTAACTTTTATATACAAGTTTTTCAGATATTACATGAAATTGATATGAATCTTTTTGATTACATTGCATTTTTAAAAAGTAGTGGATACATTTTATTCATAATAATTATACTTTTCATTTAGCGAAAAAAAAAAGCAATTTAATACTACAATAAATTTTATTGCTTTTAATATTGTTATTTGTTAAAATAAATGTATGGCAACTTTTATTTTATATTATCTCCCATTACTTTTTAAATATGCGCAGATAATTAAAATGAATATTGCTTAAATTTCTATTAAAATTTGTAAAAATATTTACAGAATATACTTTTATAACATTCTGATTATTTATCAAGTGCACAATAAGTCTGTAAATATACTTTTGTAATTAATTATACACAATATTTGTTAAAATATATCTTAAGTACAATTAAAAATAATTGATTTTCTTAAAAAAATGATATAAAGTACTTTCAATTTCTGAATACTACAAAATGTATCCATCAACTGCCATTGTTTCCAGGAATTAGTATAAAGCTTCACAACGAAAAATTTCTGTTTAAACTGTTATTGACTTTGGTGGCTTGTATTTTTATAATACAACAAAAATTATCTCATCCTGGCTTATAGATTACCTGGGTTTTAGAATTCTACACTGTAAAATCTACACACGAATGTATTAAGAATATTCAAAATCTTAAAATAAATAAGAGCCACAAAATTGCATCTGAAGATGTCTAAGAATTGTATGGATCTATCTCTCTTAATGAGTCAATTAAAGTTATGGATGAAATGTTGCAGCAATTTAATTACAACATCCAGAAAAAAAAAAATTTATCATAGAAACACTAAATTGGATTAGTGAAGAGATAGTTGCAATGATAAGTAACAAAATATATAAAATGAATCATAGATGGTCAATGGGGATATCATTTAGTGCAATGATCTGAAGCTTGTATTTGTCTAAATATGAAACCTAATTCTTCCAGAATACAAGAGTCTGCCAAAACAATTTCATATTGAATATATGTGGATGATACAGTACTGTGTTCAGATGAAAGAACAATTGATCAAATTTATCTAGAGTTAGCTTTAATGAATTCCTTGGTATGGATTATGAAGATAGAAGATGAACATCATAATATTAAATTTTTAGACTTAAACATTCAAAGTCTGAAAAGATAGAAGTGAAGTCCTTAAATGTAATAGGCATCATACACTGAATTCAATAACCCCTTGGTCCCATAAATACATGGGACTGAAAGACTTTCTCCACAGAAACTTGAAATTATGCAAGTTCAAAGCACATTGGAAAAAAAAAAACCATAAGAATTATACATGAAAAATCTAGTTAATTGAAGATATAATCCTAAAAAAATGAATTCAATAATAGCTAATTTTTAAGCAAATTTATGCACCCTGTAAATCTCCAATCTTATAAAATCATGCAAAAAAAAATGTACCAATAAATACTACATCAATTTTCAGTTGTCTCCATTATTAAATAAATTGTTAACCAACTTCAAAGATAAAATAATTAGAGAGCCTGCACACCCAGTAATGTACAAAATTGCATGTAAATATTTAAATTGCTTTAAAACTTACTATAAAGAAACAAGAATTAACCTTTCCACAAGTCTGGTCCAGTACAATTACCTATACCAGTGATGGTGAACCTATGGCATGCATGCCAGAGATTTATATAACATTATTTTCTTCAATATCTTTTTGTTGCAAAAATCTGTACTAATAAAAATTTACTGTAAACAAAACATAAAATAAATATAGTATACTAAAATTTAATTTACAATTGAACTCTGATTAAAAACAGTAAATTATGATATTTTAATTCAAATAAAGTGGTAGGTATATTGTGGTATCATATTCTATAAACCTGTCAAATGACTCCAATAAAACTAGAAAGTAAACTCAGTAAAATATTTTATTACTCTTCAAAGTAAGTTTTTTCAAATCTAAAGTAAAAATAATCAAATGGTTTTCTGTCCTATTTTTTTTCCACCTAAACATGTTGACACCATTCATTTTTTTAATGTAATCGAAATCACGAACAAAGGAAAGAAATGTGTAAGACTGACATTTTTTTTGCTTGAAGTTTTGCTGTAAAAGTGAAATGATAAATATTTTATTTATAAAATTATTAAAGCTCATTTAAATTTTCTCTTAAATAAATTTGTTACCATTATATTAATATGACTAGTGAAAATAAAAAACAAAAATTATCAAGCAGTAGAGAATTTCAGAATTGGAGGACTGATGAATATGGAATGTTTAACAAAGGCATCAGTGTAGTATGTGTTTTATATTTTGGAATAGTTGTATTGAGAACATTATCAGTAAAATGGCATTATGAGATCAATCATAAATTGCTCTATGAAAAAAGTAAAGATGAACAAAAAGAATATATTGCCTAAGCATTTAAAAATATAAATATTCAATCAACATCTATAATGAAATTTATCAAAAAATCATTCAAATATAACTGCTGCTGGTTTTTTTATTTCAAATGCAATTGCCAAACATGGGAAACCTTTTAATGATTGGAGAATATATGAAAGAAGCTTGGATGAAATGTGCACCAGTTCTTTTTGAAGATTTTGAAAACAAAGCAAAAATTATTCAGAGCATAAAAGTTTTTTTATTGGCTAGAAATACTCTTAAATAAAGAATTTTGAAAATGGTTAACAACATAACTTACCAACAAAAAGAAGATATAAAATTTTCTAGTTTAATTTCTTGATGAAAATACAGACATAAATAAATCACATCGTTTGGCTATTTTTATTCATTATTGTGTTGGGAATAATATCAAAGGAGAATTGATCAGTTTAACCTCATTAGTAACAACAACAAAAGGAATAGATATTTGCAACATAAATGTTGCCAAAATTGTATCAGCAACTATAGATGGTGCTTATGAGTGGAAAAAAAAATAGTTTTCTCATTTTATTTCCCAATGATAATGGACATTCAGTTTTTGATTTTCATTGCATTATACATCAGCAGGTTTTATGCAGGAAGGCCAACTTTAAATCACTGGATGATGTTATGAATGTTGTGACTAAGTTAATCAATTTTATATCTACACCTTGAGTGAGATAAACTCAGTATACTATGGTTTACTTATGTACAACAATGTCCAATGGTTAAGTTGAGAAAAAGTTCTTCAAAGATTCATTGAGTGTTTAAAAGAAATTAGACTGTTTTTACTTAATGAGAAAATCATTGAAAAGTATAATAAATTAATGGATAATGAATGGCTTTCAAAATTAGGTGTTTTATACTGATATATGTTCACATCTTAATGAATTAAATGTGAAACTGCAAGGTTATAATAAGACTATTGTTGTCATGTTTGATTTGATCAAAGCATTTGAAGTTAAATTACAAATTTTCAACTATGATGTCATTTTTTATATCTTCAAATATTTTCCAAATATAAAAAAAAATTGACTGATTTAGAATCTCATGAGAAACCAGATCAAGTAAAATTGATGCAAGACTTTTGTGCTGTTATTCAATCTATAATTGATGAGTTTTACACAATTCAGACAATTTTCAGAAATATCAAAAATTTATTTTATACCCAAACATAACATCAATGGATAATCTCAAGTTAGAAATTTTTGAATGGCTTAATTTGAAAGATATGGAAATGCCATCAGTCGATTTTTAATCCAGTTCTATATGGAAACAGAAATTTGTTGACTTGAAGAACGAGTTAGAAACAATGGAAAATGATAATTATTGGATATATGTAAAAAGAATGCTGAAGAGGAACTATTGACTGCCTGGAATGCTATTCCTGAAACATTTCATTGTTTAAAAAAATTTGCTGCCGCTATATTATCTTTTTTTTTCTACGTATATATATATGAATCATTGTTTTCAGAAGAGAATTTAATTGAAGACAGTTCGAGAAACAGAATGACAGATGAATCTAGTTCGGCATGTACATTATTAAAAATGACAAAATATGAACCAGATATAAAATATTTGCATCCAGTGTACAACAGCAAAAATCTTATTAAATAATATCTATTTGTGTTGATTTTTTATGTTTATTTCCAAAATTTTCTTTCAATTACTATTAATTTTTTACTATTACATTTTAACGAACTTGTGCTTTTCTAAATAAATATCGATCACTTGTATGTAGCTTACTTAGAAATTTTACTTAATTATTATTATTATTATTATTATTATTATTATTATTATTATTATTATTATTATTATTATTATTATTATTATTATTATTATTATTATTATTATTACTTTATTTTATAAACTTTTAAAGAAATGCAATAATTAGGTTGTTTATATTTTGATTTAATAACGGTATGGCATCCCAATCATTCAATAAATATTTTTTGAAAATTTATGGCACGCACAGGTTCGCCACCACTGACCTATACAACCGGGCTAAGAAATGCAATGAACATTCATCAATATTTTTGGATAACGAGCTATATTCAGGCCATAACTTTGATTTGTTTAGAGCTGACATTATTTGATCTGACAAAGATGACAGAAAGAGAAATGTAAAGGAGGCATGGTATATAGCTAAAGATATGCATGCCATAAATAAAAAAGAAACTAGCATCCCTCTTTCCAAAAATGGCATATATAATTCTTTTCACAGTTATTAGAATGTAAATTAACTTCTAAAATTCAGTTTTATACTAATTCGATTAATAATATACAAAACAACTAGTATGATACGTTTATATTGAAGGCACTTAGCTGAATAAAATACATATTTGTAACTTCTGAAAAAAATCTGATTTGTTGTTAAATGTATAAAAAAAATTTTTTTTTTGGCCACATGAGAAACAAAAATCATTTATTGTAGTTAATGAAAAAAAAACCTAAATGTGTAAAAATTTGAATTAATATAGATACTAAAAAAAATGTAAATATAATTAATAATTCCTTAGATCCAGAGTTATCGGCAGTATTTTCATGAGTATGGTAAAATGCTTATCTCTTTTTATGAATATAATTAATAAACTATGGGCATACAATATAATCTTGAATATTTATTTTCTGTACAGAAATATTTAACAACCATCTATTCTTTATTTAAACTTTAAATAACAACTGATGGAATATTAGTAAAGCAAGTCAATAATAATCATTTACTTTTATTCTGACTATACCTTTCTAAAAATAATTTAAGAGAGATTTATTTTTTTCACAAAAATGTCAAATCTCAATAGTATTTAATTTTTTATTTAAAATCATTATCAGCTAGAGAGTCTTGTCTTAAATATAATAGATTTGCCTTTTTTCTTTTGAATAAAAAGATAAATCCAGCTGCATTTCATTCTCTTTGTGAATACAATTTGCAATCAAACTTTTAATCTTTAAAAAGTTTGCTTACACTTGAATTAATATCTAACAAACTCTCTTAAACCATAATTTACCGTACCAATGAATTTCTATTTTTATAATTTATTTTATTTGTGGATGTGTGTGAGTATTTTTTCTATTTTAATTTTTTTTAAAATTATCCTAGCGTCATCGATGTGCATTGTTAGAAATGTAATAAAAAATAATAAAAGTTGAAAAGTATTTTATATATAGAAAACAAATTTACAAATGTCATGCCTGCACTGGATACCTTTTTTTCAAATTAAAAGCATGTTTTTTTATTTATTTAGCCAGCCCATAAACAACTTTCCTAGTTTCCAATATTGATCGATAAATGAATACTTTTTACCAATTAAAGAGGAAAAGTATCAAATTGATCTGGACTAGTCACCAGATGACGCCTTCAACAGTATTAAAAGTAGCGTAAATGAAGCAAAGAAAAGAAAGGGTTTGGTAAAGAAACTAACAGTATTTTCATATAATAAATATGATGTAGCTAGAATTGTATGGAAGGGAGTTGTAGTAGCAGGGTTAACATATGGTAATGATGCATTATGTGTTAGTAAAAGGGTTTTAGATTGTTTAGAGAAAGTACAAAGGGAAGTAGAAAGACATGCATTAGATGCAGAGATGTGGACAGCAAAGGAGGCAATTCAAGGAGAAATGGGATGGTCAAGTTTTTATATGAGAGATGCAAAAAGTAAAATGAAAATGTTTGGTAGGTTGCAGTTTATGGATAGTAAAAGAATAGCCAAACAGTGTTTAATTTGGATATGAGTAAAGGGTAGGTAACAAGATGGGTGAGAAAGGTAATGCGGTATGCAAAAGATTTGGATAAAGAATTTATATCACTATACTTGTATAAAAGGTGGGATGATTGTGTTAGGAGGATTGTTGAGTGTTATAGTGGTAAGGAATGGGATAAAATAATAGAAGCATTAATAAAAAATAGGGAGTTGGAGAGATGGAGAACTAGTATGGAGGGTAAGAAGAGTTTAAATATATATAGAAGTAAATGGAATATTGCATGCAAGTTAATTTATGATAATAGTAAGGAAAGTAGTTTATTGTTTAAGGCTCGAATGGGATCTTTAGTAACAAGAGAATATACATGCAAATGGAAAACTATGGGTGATTTAGGGTGCAAATTGTGTAAAGAAGGTATAGAAAATATTAGGCATCTGTTGATTGAATGTAAATACTTGAAAGCAGAAAGGGCACAGATAATGAAGTTATGGGAGAATATATATGAACAAAGTGACTATACAGAAAGTGAGTTATTAGTTTTTATGCTGGATTTGCAAAAAGATAAGGGGGATTTAGATATAAAGGCCATAGAGTTGACAAAGTTTATGTTGTGAAAATGGGATGGGGCAGAATATGGGAAGACTTAGAGTTGGGGATGGAAAATTAAGTGGCTAACAAGTTTCTTGACTTTGTTAAGAAGAAGCCAAATACATCACATCACATCAGCATTGCAATTTTTGCAAGCATGGTTTACTTTCATTCATTATATTTATAATGAAGAAATCCAGTTATTTGCTAATATATAATAATAACTATTTTGATATTTTTTAAATTGAAAACTTTTTCTTTTAAATAAAACTCATTCTTTATATGAAATTAAAAAAGCAACAATACCTCAAAACAAATATTTTTCACCCAAACTTACATAGAATAGACGTGTTATTTCAGTTTCAAAATACTTAGTTTAGAAATATATTATAATCATATTAAAAAATATTCTTGAAATGAATTATATACATGAAGTTTCATATAAAAAAAAGTATATCTTTACACACACACATATATATATATATATATAATTAAAGGTGATTTGCACCCAGACTTTCAAGCACCCTTCAGTCATCCACTCTATCTTATACAATGAACAACATGATCACATAAATGTGGAAAAGATAAAATGATCTCCAATACACACATTTCATACCAAACCAGCACTCATTAATTGGTCCAGATCATCATCTCTCACACACATCTATAATCAGTAATCAGTTTATATTAATATACCAAGTATTCAAACTTTAATGGACAGGCTTCAATATTCTTCACTCTCCAACTTTTCAGTTTTCCATATCATTAAAAATCTGATGAGTGCTGGTTTAGCATGAAATACATATATTGGAGATTATTGATTGCTATTGATATGATCATATATATACATTTGGAATTGCCTAAGTGTTGACTGATTTTAATGATTATATATATATATATATATATATATATATATATATATATATATATATATATATATATATATATATATATATATATATATATATATATATATATATATATATATATATATATCATTAACCCAATGGTTTTTAAATTTTAAATGCTGTTATAGTAAATAATACACTTGTCCACCTCAATAATCAACAACAAAATAATAAGAAAATAAAATCACTTTTTTATTTGTTTTGTTTATATTTAAATAAATTTGTCTTAAATACTTAAAGCAGAGAGTATGAATATTAATCTATCTAATTATTTATTATAGAATATTTATTATATATATATAATAAATCCTAGATTATCTTGGTACAGTCTCTAAAAAATTGCATGGAAAAATCTTACAAATGTTAATGCCCAAATTGTTATTTTATTTCCAACAAAAATGATTCTCTTTTGTCAGCTTCTAGATTTTATATACCATAATAAATTACAAATGATTGAGTATTTACATAAGCCCTAAGTTATCATATATATGTATTATAATGGTAAATTTGAACCCATGCTAATGATACATAATATATATAATACTAAATGATATCACACATATATAATGAGATCTTCCAGATGTATATGTAATATATCCACTATAACAATAAGTTGGTTAATAAAATTCTAATAATATCAGAAATAGTTTGTAATAATACTAGCCAATGTGATAATGATGGTTAGAATTTATAATCACAAGTACTGCTAGAAGTATTTTATTTATTTTAGGTTTCAATAAAAAGAAAAGAAATTCCAAGTACCAAACCCCCTCAACAGAGAAAGTTTACTAAGAATACTAATGAAATAATGATCATCAACAGTGTGAATTATTACTGTGATAACCCATAATATTCCCTAGTGATTCACATGTTACCTCAGACTTGTGGATGATTCATAACCAACATGTGGGTATTGACACTGATAAAACACGTTTTTTATTTTGTTAAAGTTGGTTTCCATCTATATAATACTGATTTCCAAATGCAAATATAAAATGAAACATGTCACAACAATTAATATATTTTTTAGTTTTTAAATCTATACTCATGATTCCAAATGCAGATATAAAATTAAACATATTTGACAGTTAATATGGTTTCAGTTTTAAGTCCATACTAGAGATTTCAACTGCAGATATAAAATTAAACATACTGCAACAGTTAATATCTTTTCAATTTTTTTTAATCTAAGGCCATTTTAATATAATAAAGTGAATACTTTATCAGTAAAAATATTCGAAGTCATAAATCATGCATATTCAAACATACTTCATCAGATCCTTAAAGGTGAGTAAGTACATTATTTAACAAAAAGAAAAAAATGTGTTCTAAGAGCACAAGAAGATATCAATTTCTTAATATTGCATAACAACATAGTGTCTTACATACATGATCAAATTGCAGTACATTTTCCCCAAGAGAAACCTATCTATACACACTGTAATAGCACTTTATTTCATTCTCTGTGAAAATTATTTTTATTTATTCTGGGTCATATGTTATATATCTTTCTTACGTCAAGTTATTAATAATTTTTTTTCTAACATCAAAGTCACTCTTGCTTTCTAGAAAGCTGGTAATCTCTTCTTTTCAGGTTATTTTAATGTCACATTCAGGTTTGTTATATATTTTATTTTTTGCTAATATTATATATACTTTTCTTTTTCATTAGAAACATTTTTCTTTTAACAGGTTCATGGTAGATAGGGAAGGAGTTAGCCTTTACTTTTCTATAATTAAGTTTTACCTCTCTTCAGATATTTGTTTAGTGGTGGAGATATTACTTGTGATGATTAGAAGAATTTCAAATTATTCTGTTAATTCTGGAGTGGCTGCTTCACTTCAATCTTTCTCTTCTTTCCATTTTCTTTTTCCTTTGATCCACAGGCTGTAGAACTTGACAATGTGCCAGTTGTAATCCATTGCTTTAAATTCAGGCTAATAATAAAGTGTTTTACTTATTTTCTTTTATAGGTTTTACTACATCAAATATATCTATTTTAATTTTCTTCATGTATTCATTTAATATTTCAACAGCCCAATTTCTTGGATCCTCATTCATTTTTGTGTAATCTATCTTTATGTAATTCATAGTTACACCTCCTTCTGTTTAACTTTTTTGGGTCAACTCTTGCATTATTCATAAGTTTTATTAATATAGAACTTTGTAATTGATTTACATCTTTCTTCTCTTGTTCTTTCAATTTCAATTTTTTTGAGACCTTCAGATATAATTTGCACCGATTCTTGTTGTTTATTTTCACAGGATTCTACTAATTTGTGAACCATTTCTTCTACATCCACATATAAACTATTTTCTAAGCACTCAATTTTCTCTTGCACTTGTTTGTTTATTTGACTTATTATTTTGACCTTAAGGGTGTTTATTGTATCTTGTAAACCATTAAACTTTTCTTTTATTTGTTGTTACATTTCTACATTTTTTAGATTCATCTGTTTAAATTCTGAATGCATTGTTTCAAATTTTTTCAATTTTTTCTTTTATCTCTTTAAATTCAAATGATTTTTTTTTAGATGTATATGATTAAATTCTGAATGCATTGTTTCAAGTTTTCTTTCTCTGTTTTGCTGGATCTCTTCATTTTTTATATATTTCTTCATGTTTTTTTCATAAATGTAATCATTGTTTCCATAGCAAATGTGGACAGTTTCAGTTCTTTCTGCATTTATACTGTCAGAATTTTTTCTTACGCAATTAGTTCTGAGTCTACTAGTTGTATAGGTTACATTGGGAAAATTCATATTTATTTAAGCTTCCAATTCTTTTGTTTTTGAATTGTAAAATATTCATATTACATTAAATATTTATAAGTGCTAAAGATAAATAAAATATATATACATCTTAAAATGCAAAGAGTTATTTAAGTAGTCAGTATAATAGCAAATAGAAAGAGAAGAGCTTTTAAAATACAAAAAAAAAAAAACAAAAGACCAGCTTAAAATTAAACAAAAAAATGAGAATAAAAGTTTAGTCAAATTACATCAAACTTCATTTAAAATAAATGATTTAAACCAACAGAAAAATAGAATAAGGATAGAATATAATGATAATTTAAGAATCATATTAGATTTTTTATTTGAAAGAAAATCATTGGCCAAATAAAGCCAGAAAAATTTGCTTATTTTCTCTTGGAAAGAAATACAAATTCTAAGATGTTATCTGTAAAACTGCAAAATAAAAGGGAAAAAAGCATAACTTAAAATTGTATTCAATAAGCAAATGTTTTCAACTAAAAAAAGACATAAATGCAATGTAAGTTATGTAATTAAATATAAAATAATTTTTATCCAGTCAATATTAAAATAATTTTTGTAAATAATCATCTGATCAAGAAGAGATTATGTTTTACTAAAAATCAATAAACCAGCCAATTAGCTACATAATTAATTAGATAAAGAAAATATTTAACTAATTAATAATGTGAATGAATTCAGACAATTTGAGTTATTCAGATTATTCAAGCCATTCTAACGCTTTAATTTTGCTGTTGTATTTCTGAGTTTTGCAGTCTTCATAATCATGGGCTTCTAGTGATGCATAGGAATCGCATCAGATGCCCAACACCACCATGCTTTGCTAGACTAGTAAAAGTTGTATTTATTCAGTTTTTCACCATTCACTTCCTATAAAATGTTGATAGCCTGAGATGTGCCCAAACTCTGACCTGCAATTGCTCAGACATCTGTCTGTCAATTCATCCAAGACTATTTCTGGATGAGTAAGACACTAAAGAAACTGGAAGTTAGCACAAGAACACTGTTTATGAACTCTAAGCACTGTCAGAAATAAGATGGGTGATCACCTCAGGAAAATCTCTAACTAAAATCTAAATTAATGTAAGAAAAAATCAAAGTCTAGTCTTAAATTAAAATATGAGAGATACGATTTATATTTTCTCATAAACTTTGCTTGAAGTAGAAAATTCATAGACTCTTACTTTCAAAGTTATATTGAAATTAATTACACCATAATAACCTTGTAATTAGTTCAATTTTATTTTATTTTGTTGTTGTTACAATTTGATATGTAAATAAATATGTTGTTTTATTTGTTAAGATAGCCTGAAATCTCTTTTTTCTGAATCATTGTATAAAATTTTATTAAGGCAAATTTTGTTAATTATATTGTCTTGTTTTTTAAACATTTAATATCTATAGTCAAAATAAGGGATTTCCTTGTTTATTTGGGCTAGTTGACGAATCAAACACTGGAAGCATTTAAAAATTTCTTTTGTGGATATTCCTGTAAATTTCCTGGATAGCATCCAGGTTTTATACCCAGTATAAGTAACAAGTTTTTACAGTAGAGGTATTTTGCTTCTAGTAGTCATAAATCAGGTATGATTATCTTGAAAGTTGACCACTGTCTGTGTATTTATAGATAATCTTGGTCTGACCATTAATATGATTAAGATGTAAAACATTGACTATATTTTCCTCTGTTTGTATTACAGTTTGGATATAAATTTATTCAAAAAATAAATAAAAGTTAGCTTCCATTATAATTGCCACCTTAATGTGAGTGCCCAAATGAACAATTGCATATATTGTCTCCCTAAATAGTTGCACAAAACTTAACTGATAAAAGTAAAAGTTATATAATCGGTATTGCCAGGATAAGTGCACAAAAATGCTCTCTCAGATGAAGTAAAAAAATAGAAAAATAAACGCTAATAATTTGGTGAGAGATGTGAGAATAAAGAAAAGGAAAAACAGTAAAATAATAACTTTGTTATAAAATAATAATTGAAAAAATGTGCTTATAGTTAAAAGAGAAGATAAGCAATATAATTAACATTTTAAAAATATGTAGGTAGACAAAAATAATTGAAGCAGGCAGATTAGTAAAAGTAAATGTCTCAAAACAGCAATTGTATGGTCATAAAGTTTGAAAAAGTATAATATATTAGTTAAAAAAAAATAATTAAATAAACAAATAGTAAAACAATAGCAATATTGAACAAAAAAAGATTAATTATTATCATTTAAAAATGATAAAATTAAAAAGTATTAATGTTTATGATAGCAAGATCAAATATGGAAATTCAAGGGAAAATTTTTTTTAATGTCCCCAGTGAGAAACAACATCACCTCCAAAGAACCCATAATGTTCTGTGTAAAATCTTTCCCAATAGGGAAAGTGGATCCTACTGATCGGCCCTCTCCTAAACTGCATAAACTTTGGATACAACACCAAATGTCTATCATTGTTCAAAACTTTGGAACATCGAATTCACTATTCCAGAATAAACTATCCTACTGGAAAGTCTACCAATTGGTTTCTGAGGGCAAAACCAAAACTGGTAATGTACCCCCAATTGGAATACCGCAACTTTCAAAGATGACAAAATTTCTCGAGCTCAGTCCCAAGTTTGTTGACTTTCTCCTGAAGGTCAACCTTGGTACTCTTCCTACTATGGCCTTCCTTTGTTATTAAAGGGGATATAATATTGACCCCCTCTGCCCTTTATGCATGAGACAGGAGTAGTCCATGGTCCACATTCTTGATCATTGCAGATCATGGACATACCTCCTTAATCTTGCACTGAATAGAACCAACAATTCAGACCCTCCCTACATCATGCTCAAGCCTGCATTAAAAAAAAAAACATTGCATTGATATGTCTTGCCACATTTATAAAATTCTCAATCTGATCAGTCAGACATAGAATCACATTCAATAAAGGTTATGACCATCCCATTGATGAACTATTCTTCAATACCCTGTGTAAAATTAAAGCGGATGATAAATACACCTGTCAACCCTGGTTGGTGGACTAGACATGGAGTCAGTTTAGACTTTAGTCACACCATTATACTGATATCAACTGTCTGTGCCCTACAGATAGTCTCAAATCCATGTGCTCCATTGACCCTATCCCAGATTAAATCTTGATTGAACTTTACTCAAAGGATACATCTCTACTGAGTATTAAGTTTAAGAATTGTTTAATTGATAGATTATTTCATTCACTATTTACTTGTACAAAACCCATAATTTGTAATTGATTTCAATTGTAGCTGATTATGTCCCTAGAATTAGACCTAAATGGAAATGCAAATAAATTGTTTTTAAAAGTAAAAACAAGAAGTCTCAAATAAGCAAAAAAATGGCATCATGACAATGATGATAAAAATGTTTATAGAGCTTAAAAATCAAAATAAAGAGTCAGCCAAAAACTGTAATATAAAACTTGAAAAAACAAGAAATCAAAGTAATGAAATAAATATAAAATTAGAAAACCACCCTCAAATGTTTGAAAATTTAGGTTTATGAGAATATGACACAAGAAATTAGGAAAGAAATATGTGGATGACTAAATCAAATAGTAAATCAAATTGGAACAGCCTATAAAAAAATTCAAAAAATAAAACAAAAACAAGAGGTTAAAATACAGCTGTTAGAGGGAGAAGTAGCAGAGGATAAAATATAAAATGAAAGGTTAGTAGAAATTATCAAGATAGAAATTAATAATTTAGTATATAAAATTGATAAAACAGATTTAAATAACAGCTGGCAATATGAAACATATAGAGAAATTGCTAAGACAAGAAGAAAGTAAGCAAAAATAGATTTAAATTATTATGGGTTGGAGAGCATTAATGTAAACATGCATACACTGAAGAGTAGCCCTGCAATTGTCAACCAGTTTCTGAAAATATGTATATTTTTGAGATACATAGGTGAAAATCCCACTGAACACATTAGTAGTTTGGAACAATACTTTACATTAAATCAGTTAAGTGAAGAGACCAAGATTACAATCACATGCAGCCATCTTCAAAGCACTTCTCAAGCTTGGTGGGACTCCCCCTTTAAGAAACCCATAAAATGTCTTGAATACAAACAAGCACTGTTAGTCAGATACTGAAGTAAAAATGCCAGGAAAATATTGGACACCAGGTATCACAAGAAATATGGTGACCTGATAAATCATTTACACCATTTTTCCATGGTCATGTAGTGAAATTAAGAGCATTGATGGGCAGCCATTATCTGGACAACATTATTAGGATAGACATTTTCTTATATAATGTAGAGCAGATGCTCTTCAGCACTGAGGGGAAGATGGTTAAGCAAATGGCTGAATTACTAAGTGCTTTTGATAGCACTACACCTGTCTACAAACAAAAGATAAGGGATTTAAATCCCAACCTCAAAGAGCTAAATGTAAATGCTATGTAATTTTGCTTTAGAGAAAACTCTTGGAGGGGTCCAAAAAGAGACAATTTTTTAATTGCCATGAAAGAACAAAAGTTTTTAGACAAACTGGAAATGGCTAAGATCTGACTCATGCAAGGTAATCTGAAAGATTGAGAGGCAATTCACAATCTCCAGCATTAGCAGCTATTCTAAAAAGCTATCAAGAATGTCAAAAGAAATGTATCACAAAAAAAAAAACCTGTCAGATGAAAAGTAGTTCACTGATCAGACAGACTGTCAGGTATAGACCTTGTAGATAATGAATCTTGATTTTGTTAAAGAAATATGATTGAAGTAAAAATAATTTTTATGTGTAAATGAAATAATATTTTTTTTAGCATTGGAGTAAGAAAAATAAAGAATAACTGATAATAGATGTCAGATAATTTGACAAAAATTGTTTTATTGTAAATAATAATACTTGACAAATAAAAAAATGAAAAGTTGGAATGTTAATTGTCATTCTTGGAACAATGATGGCTAAAAATTATGATTACCCACATTACAAATCTGTGCTGTTAAAAGGGAAAAATTATAATGGTTGAAAGGTAACAATATAAATATTAGGCCTGAAAGAAAAAATAATATCATTCTTTAAAGTACATTTTGAGTGATGGAGTGTAGGGAAATAATAGATTGACATACATGTGGGTATATAAATTAGTATACGAATTTCAGATTTATTTTGTATTTTGTGGAGACATTGATCTGCAGATGGGTTTGTGTGTGAAACCCATCACTGAAGATAATGATAATGTGCCAGTAAATAAAATTAATGGATTACTAAAAATATAGCTGGAAAAAAATTCCCAGGGAATTAATAAAAAAAATGTAAGCCAAATGTGCAGTAGAAGTAGTCCTGACATTTGCAGATAAAATGCTCAGAGACATTTTTCACCCATTGAGCACACAAATTGAATTCACACTGTAGTCATGACATCCACAAGAAATTGATTGCAGTTTATTTAATCCAAGATTGATCTGTATGTGAAAGGTCAAGTGTTTACATTTGGTGCCCCTTTTATAACTCTTGCTTGTTGTAAATCTCACTTGTCATAAACTTATAAATCAGACAATTATAAAAAGAATTAATGTTAATGTGATTAGAATTAAAATCAGTCCATGCCTAAGAAAAATAATTGACACATTTTACTCCTAAATGGGGAGGAGTGCAAAGTAACAAATACATAAAATATACATGTTACATAAAATATCTATAAGGTATGTTAAAAATAAATAGATGTAAAAAGGGAGAGATTTTAAAATTAGGAACCAAAGGCCAACTTAGAATTAAACAAAAACAGAGAATAAACCTCCAGTCAAATTATACCAGAATTATTTAAAATAAATTATTTAAAACAACAGAAAAATATAATAAAAAATAAAACGATAATTCAAGAATTTAATTAGATTTGCTATTTGAAAGAAAATCTAATAAGATAATCACTGGCCAAATAAAGCCAATTTTTTTTATCTTCTTTTTAAACAAATTGAAATTCTAAGATGCTTTCTGTAAAATAGTATTCAATAAACTAATATATTTATTTAAAAAGGGAAATGGAATGTAAAGTTGGCTTACTGATTTTCGGTAAAACATAATCCCTTCTTTATCAGATAATCATGATTAAAAAGATTAAATAATTAGAGAAAGAAAAGATAATTGAAACTAATTAATGATGTAGATGAACTCAGATAATGGTTGGTCAAAAGTATATAAGCTCATAATTCAGATTATTCAAGCTATTCTACTGCTGTATTTTTGCTGTGTATTTCTAAGTTTTGTGATTATTATCATCATAAACTTCTAGTGCTGCATAGGAATCTTTTTGGATGCCCTAACATGACCATGCACTGCCTGTTAGACTTGTAAAAGGGGTGTCCATTTGGTTTTTTACCGTGCAGTTCCTATAACCTGTCAATAGTCTCATGTGAACAAACTTTGATATGCAATTGCTAAGACATCTGCCTAACATTCATCCATCACTATTTCTGGACAAGTAAATAAAAGATAGATGCTGTCCTGTAAAGAAGTTACAAACTTCTAAGGAAATTAGAAGGCACCCAAGAATACTGTTCATGAATTCTAAGCACTGTCAAAAAGTAAACAGAAGTGATTATTCAAGAAAATCTCTAACCAAAATCTACATCAGTGTAAGCAAAAATCAAAGCCTAAACTTTAACTGAAATAAAAAGGGTAAGATTTATATTTTTTATAAACTTTGCTAAGACTTGAAATGCATAAACTCTTGCTTTCTAAGTTTAAGTGAAATTAATTATGCTAAAATAACTTTGTATTTAGTTCAATTTGTTGTTGTTATTGTTATTTGATATGTAAATAAATATGTTTTAAATGTTAAGTTGGCTGAAATCTTTTCTCTTCTAATCTCATAGTATAAAATTTATTTAAGACAAATTTTGTTAATTATATTATTTTCTTTTTAAAACATTCAATACTTGATAGTCAAAGTGAAAAAAATGTTCTTGCTTATTTGAGATAGCTGAGGAATCAAACACTAGAAACATTTAAAATCTTCTCTTATAGATATTACAGTTATTGACTGGATGGTGCCTGAGTTTCATACCCAATAAAAGTAAAAAGTATTCACAAAAGAGGTATTTTGCTTCTGGTAGTTATTAAATGGGTGTAATGGTCTTGAAAGATGGTAGAGGTCTGTGTATTTATAGAACATAGTCCTACTGTTAGTATGGGTAAATATTTTTTATTTGTAGATTTGCACTCTTTTTTCATTTTCTAAATTATCATAAATTTGTTGGCACACCAGTCTCAACCAAAGTATATAGTCCTTTCCAGAATAATATGATATACCACTGTCTTTTATATATACTGCCATTTATATTATCTTGATCAATCTACTGCTGTAAAATATTTTCCAAACATTAATAAATATAAATACATCATAGACCATACTTTTTCATACTTTAATTACATTTGAGTATAAGAAAGATGTTCAAAACAAAAATATAATGGCAATGCCACTTATTTAATAGTCAGTAATTAATACAGTAGTATGGGTTTGAACCCATGCTAATGATACATAATAGTAAATGATATACACATATATAATGAGATCTTTCATTTTTATACATAAAATGACATCTATCATACTAAGTTGATTAAAAAATTTTCAATAATATCACAAAATGTTTATAATAATATTAACCAGTATGCTGAAGATGATGATTAGAATTTATAATCACAAGTACACCTAACAGTATTTTATTTGTTTTAGGCTTCAATCAAAAAAAAAATTTCAGACACCAAACTACCTCAGCAGAGAAAGTTTCACTGAGAATACTAATAAAATAACTATCATCATTGTGAATAAATGATGAGACAACCCAGCATATTCCCCAGTCATTCACGTTACTTCAGAGATGTGGGTGATTCATAATTAGCATGTATGTGTTGGTGTTATATTTTAATGGAGTTATAAACAAACAAATGGATTGATGACCAATAATTTAACAATTTATTAACAAAACAAAAACCATATGTAATTTGGTTTCATCTATATACTAGTGATTTCTAAATGCAGATATAAAATAGAACGTATCGCATGAATTAATATGATTTCAGTTTTAAGTCTATACTAGTAATACCAACTACATATATTAAATATAAATTATCACAATGATTAATATATTTTCAGTTTTTCAAGTCTAAGGCCTTTTAAATATAGAATAGCTTAATGGTAAAATATTTAAAATCATAATTCATGGGTATTCAAATATCATTTTTATTTTCTTTGTTTATAGTCATGATCATCTTCATACCTTCATTTGATAAGTAGATTACTCATCTATTCCAGAGGCTTGAATGGTAGTCATACCTACATGCTGATGTGCAACATGTATAATATCTGTAGGTCTTCAGCAATTTAATGATAGAATACGTTTTTTTTTTTTAAATTGACATTTTTGAGAATACAGCAATCTAGTTCCTTAGATGTCATCATTATTTACTGGATTAAACTGCATACTTTAGATCTTCTGATTGATGTGCTACTTGTGATTAACTATGCATGGTAAATAATACACTACTAGATGAAAGCATTAACATAGCTTCTGTTATAGCCATTGCAATTTAATTAGCTGTAAAATCTCTCTCACACTCTTAGATCAATACATACAGCTTGAAATCTGGAATCAAAATAGCATCACATAAATAATGAATACTAGAAAATGAATTTTGAATCAACTCTTTTTATACCTCTCTGTTATCTTTCTATCCCTTGTCTACATCACTTATCATCACTTGAACTATAATGTAAGATCATTTGCATATGTTTTCATCACTTATTAGCACTGCAGTTAGACCATAATGTAAACCATTCTAAAATCTCAAACACCCAAATAAAAATATTTCCTTGTTCTTTTCTCAGATGTGGGGAAAACAAGCTTGTATACAATATTATATTATTTTATATTGAAAGAAGAAAGAAAATAGCCGATTTATTTATCCCATTCCATTCCAGTAAGATATAAAATTCTCATCTGACATTTTTTATTGCTAATTTCTTAAATATCATTAATTCATAATTTTTGTTCCTAGACTTAAATTTGCCATTCAAGTTACTATAGGATTTGACAAGATTTTATTTATAAACAATACAGAACAGGTGAAACCAAAAAGATCTCAAAAATGCCTTAAAATTTATGAACTACATATGTTAAATTTCACTACAAATTGCTTTATGATTAAAGGTCTCTCTTTTTTTTCTTTTGCAACCTCATACTTTATTATATTTTTACTCTCACGTTACAGAGCAAATGGGAAATAACATGATGTGTAAATTGCCTTTACAAATGTACAATGTAATTAAAATGTATATTAATATTTTTTTAGTCTCATGGGCAATTTTTATATTCTTTAAATATTTAGTAATTAACTCATATGTTTATGCCTAGATTGCTTTTTTCAGTATACAATAAATATTATTGTCAAATGTATACATTAACTTTCTTTTAGGTATTTTGTTGCAATGGCATACAATAAAATAGTTTAAGTGAAATACTCAAACTTATAATATACCCATGTCTATATATGTAATATATAGGGTATATTAGCACAGACCTTCACATGACCCTTTCACATGACCCACCACTCTCCACACTATCTCATACCACTGATACACTTGAACACATATATGTTGAAAAGATAAATAATCACCAGTATACATATTTCATGCCAAACCAGCAACCATCTGTTGGTCCAGATTACCATCTCTACAGATATATGCTATAAGTGCTCAGATATATATTAAGATAGCCAATCCTCATACTTTAATGAACGGGCTTCAATCTACTCCACACTCCAACTTTTCAACCATCCATCCAATCAAAAATCTGATTGATGGAATTCTCAAAGGACACTATGATGCTGAGATTCTTGTCACACCCATGTTGACCTAAAATCAATCTGCCTCCTCATGTACAGGACATAATCCATTTAATACATATATACAAGGGATGGGCATACATCTACTATGTAATAACTGTAATACACAAGCTTATAATATACTTGTGTCTATATATGTAATATATAGGGTATATAAGCACAGACTTTTACATGACACACCACTCTTCACACTATCTCATATCACTGATACACTTGAACACACTTGAACACACATATGTCAAAAAGATAAATAATCACCAATATACATACTTCATGCTAAACCAGCAATTATCAGTTGGTCCAGATTACCATCTCTACACATATATGCTATAAGAGCTCAGATATATATTAAGATAGCCAATCCTCATACTTTAATGGACAGGCTTCAATCTACTCCACACTCCAACTCTTCAACCGTCCATCCAATTGAAAATCTGATGATGGAATGCTCAAAGGCCACCCTGAGGCCAAGATTATTGTCACACCCATGTTGACCTAAGACCAATATGACCCCTCATGTACAGAACATAATCCATTTAATACATATACAAGGGATGGGCAGACAACTCTACTATGTAATAACTGAAATACCCAAGCTTATAATATGCTTTTTTTCCTCAGTGATAAGATGTTTATTCATCAAAAAAAAAACAGATACAAGAAAACAAATGAAATTTCAGTAGCAAAATAGTAAGAGGGGAAGGATACATGTAAAAAGGGAATGGGAAGTGGAGAGGGGAAATAGTGTGTAGTCCAGGCCGGTTAGAAATGTATGTCTTTGTGATTGAGTCCTATGATAGAGGCTGAGAAGATGGGAGTTGGAGTATTGCCCAAGTGTCTGTGAGGAGTGGAGGTGGGGATAGTTTGGTATTTTGGGTTTTGAGAGTGCAAATTAGGTCCATGAGCTTTTGATTGACTGAAGGTACTCTCTGGTCAAGGATAACGGCACATCAGAGCAACCAGAGAGCATAGATGAGAAAAACTGATAGTCTAATAGCTGCAAAGACTCATTTCTATGGATTCTTGAAGGTTGAAGATGTATTTCTATGCGAGGAAATGCAGGAGTTGATGACATTTCTCATGCCAAGCAGAAAAGGACATTTAAGTAGAAAGTGCTGGAGGGTTTCGTTGTCAGTTTTACAGAGCTGGCATATGGGAGAGATCTTGGTAAAACCCCTATGGTTGACCAAAAATTGATTTGTGGGAAGGGAGTGAAGATTGATTTTGAAATCAAGGAATTTTGCTTCAAGGGACCACCTTTTGAATTTGCAGATTAATTGGGCATTGGTAAGTCCATGGAATGTAGGGGACACAATGGAGAAAGTCTGCGGTCTGATTGAAAACCTCCCAGTATTTTAGTTTGCTGTTGATGGATGGTATAACAAAGCGAGCCTTTTGTAGAAAGTTGGCAATGAGTGAGGTCCATGACCTAGGCCTGCCACTGGGAGGAGGAGTGTCAGTGGGGGTGATAATGATATGCACAAGATTGGCAGGGAAGTGACTTGAGTATGTTGTGAGATTTCTGGATCAGAAGAGTGTCGATGGAGTGCAGACCCAACCCATTGAGGTTTTTAGGAAAACAAGTTCTTTTTTAGGCTGATGGCCACCACCTTTCTTCCCCAGTGAAAACAGGTGCAAAGGGAGTTGATTTTTGTATATAGAACAATGGGGGGGGGTAGTATGCTATTTTAGGAAACACTAGAAAATTGAGGAGGGTGACTTTCCCATAAAGGGAGAGGTAGATGCCTGTGATAGCACTGAAGGTGGATGATATGCTTTGATAGAGTGTGGTTTGGACCCATACTCTCATGTCCTTAGGAGACAGCATGAGGGGGAATCTGAGGAAGTTGTGTGGCTTGGCCTTGAAAGTGGAAGGGATTTGTTTACCAGTTGAAAGTTGCCAGGCTGCTGATTTATCACTGCCAAATTCCAACCTGTATGTATTGGAATACCAGGTGAGGATTTGTTGAAGCCTGGGAATGAGATCAACTGAGGGAAGGAAGACAACCACATCATCTACATAAGCAAGGCATTTGATGCTTTTGCTCAGTTCAGGAATGAAGATGCCAGGGAGGTCATGTTCTAGCCTGAGCAAGAGAGGATTCAGAAATGCAGTGAACAAAGTGCTCAGCAGAAAGTCCTGAGGGATGGACATGTTGGGTGTGAAGCCAGGGCAACTTTCCCATCCAGGGTAACTAGGATTTCTCTGTTGGACAGGAGATTGTGGAGGATGGACATAAGGGCCTCTGGGACATTGAGGTTTTTGAGGACAGCAAGCAGCAGGTTGACCCTAACAGAGTCAAAGGCTGCCTGTATGTCTAGATGGACAGCAATGGGTCTGCTATTTTGAGACCATCTAACATGCTCGGTGGTTATCTTAAAGAGTGTGGCAGCCTCAAGAGTGGAACACCCTTTACAAGCAAACTATGAGGCAGAAAGGGCAGAGAGTATGGATTGTTCTAGTGACTTTTTAATGGTAGCTGAGCACAGACTTTCACATGACCCACCACTCTCCACACTATCTCATATCGCTGATACACAACTAAGTCAGCATGCTCTAGTTTTTCATGTTCCAAAAGTACTCAAAGTTTAAACCTGGCAAGGTAAAAACCTTATCCTGATATTCCATTTTCAATTTCCAATGAGTTGGTAATTGTTTACTATTTTCGTGTTACATTTTTCATTCAAAAATTCAATTAAAATTAAGTTATCAATGATAATTTTGGAAAACAATATGACGACAAAATAATCACATGACCAGATGCTTACCACCAACATTGCCAGCACAGAGTTCCAAAATCCAAAGTTCAGTCAAATGTAAGCCAATTTTTAATTTTATTATTGCAAATTCCGATTTTTGTTGGGGAAAAAAAAATCAGTTACAAATTTTCCTGCAAGCAATTCATTTACTAAATAAACAAGTTAATTAGCTTTGTTTGTTTAACACTTAAAAAATTCAAAATCTTAGTCTAGCGCAAGATAATAATGTACCTTTAATCAGTTGATTACTTATTTCCAACTTTGGATTACATTTTTTATTTAAACTTCCAATTGAAATCGAGTTACATAATGATAATTAAAAAAAAAGCCATCGCATGACAAGTGTTTGCCTTCAACAATACCAGCATAGAGTTTCAAAGTCCAAAAATCAGTCAGGCATATGCTTATTTTTAATGTCATTGGAGCAATCTCTGATCTTTGTTTAGTAATAAAAATTCAATTTCAAGTTCCCAGCAATTAGTTCATTTGCTCACAATTGAGTTAATAAGCTCTGCCTGCTTATGCTCATAAAGTAGTCAAATCCCTAGGCTGGAGAAAAAAAACCTTTATATACTTTTTTCAAATTTCCAATCAGTTGTTGATTTCCAATTTTGTGTTAATTTTTTCAATCAAATCTTCAACTATCATCAAGTTATTAGATAATTTCAAAACATAAGTCTCTTTTAATAGCAATGCTGAGCCTAATTATCTACCAGATTTTGTCTGGACACTAGCCATGTAACACACACTTAAAGTATATGAAAAGCCTCATTTGACCACCACCTCTAACACAGCCAGACACAGGGTCTGACCAACTGACTGCAAACTCCAACTCAATAATTGCAACCAGTTCAAACATAGCTATACCATCAGTCCCCTCTGGATATCAGGACACTCTACATATGGATCTCATTCTTAAACTTTTATCAAAAACTTTATTCAGCTCTGACATCTAGTGCACAGCTAAACCCAGAGTCTGACCAGCATATCACAAAATCCAACTTAACAATTGCAAACAATTCTAACATAGCTGTATCACTACCCTTCTGCAAAATTCATCTATTCAAATGCAACAGAAAATATGCATAGCAATTCCACCAGGCTTGCCACCCACACCAACTCCCTCCCAACCCACATTGCCAATGAAACCAAGACAAAGACTGTTCGCCAAAGAAGATACTTTAAAAAAATAAAAATACTAACATTGATCTCAGACCAGACCAAACTTCACAGATAATTGCCACACTACCATGAACAATTCTAGTCCTCACCTATGTAACCAAGGCAACTCAACCATGTATACAACTAAACCTGGATTGCATTGGTAGATACAGCAGTCCAGACCATGTAAAATTTATGTAATCTTATATTAACCAATAAAACAACATTTACATATGTAAAACTACAACTACAGATTAACCCTTGTAACTAATCCAGAGCATAACATTTTTTCATGATTTATTGAAATCAACTTTTATATATGTAAACCTATATCTATGGATTACCCATATAACCACAGCAATCCAAGCTACATAAAACCCTGTAACTAATCCACAGCATGTAAAAATTTCCTGCAATCCTGTATAAAACAAATCACCTTTTATATATGTAAACCTACAACTACAGATTGCCCATGTAAACACAGCAATCCAAGCTATGTAAGCTTTTGTAACCCTTTAAGATAAATAAAGTTTATCATTGAGAAAAAAAAGATAATATTTCATACTAAACAAGCAATCATCAGTTGGTCTAGATTATCATCTCTACACATACATGCTATAAGTGCTCATATATATATATTAAGATAGCCAATCCTCATACTTTAATGGACAGGCTTCAATCTACTCCACACTCCAACTCTTCAACCGGCCATCCAATTGAAAATCTGATGATGGAATACTCAAAGGCCACCCTGAGGCCAAGATTGTTGTCACACCCATGTTGACCTAAGATCAATCTGACCCCTCATGTACAGGACATAATCCATTTAATACATATACTTTAATTGTAAAATCATAGAGGTGTGAAAATAATTAATTCTGATAGAACAATAAATGATGATAAAATTTTATCTTTGAAATCAATCCATTAATGTGGTAAACACTTTTTTTTTTCATTTTTAAAGATAAGGGAAAATCAACCGCTAATTATATTATTGGTTGTATGAGGTAAAAATCAAATCTTTTAATTGGCCAACTCACAAACTGAAGACAAAGCCTATTGTTAAAACATATTCGCCTATAATATTAAATTCAACTCAGATACGTTTATAAAAAGTATATTACCAATTTTTCAGGTTATGAAGAGAACGAAAGTTCTTTCAAAAATAAATTGCTATTTATTTATTCTAAAATATTCAATTTCGGCAACATAAAAGCTATAATATAAACAAAAAGGTCGACTTTTACATTATAGAAAAGTAAATATTTCTTTTTACTAAATCTTTAATATTTTTACTAAAATCTTCAATATTTTTCGAAAATAATTTTGTTTACTAAAATCTTCAATATTTTTCGAGAATAATTTTGTTTTTTTAGTATTCTCTCTGAAAATAATTTGTAATTACTGAATATATACTTAATATTCTTTAAAATTATATTCGAAATGATTCAGCGTTTTTCTTTATTTTCTTTGATCAGGCGGTTTCTTTGTTCTTTCCAGCCAATCAGAATGTCTTTTTCGGCTGAGAGCATGCTAAGAACCAATTACAAGTAATGTTCTTTCTTTGTTTAGGTTTAAATGCGTTTTTTTTAATTTTTTACTTGTAAAATAATTCGGAAGAGGGCACCATCTTACAGAACTTTTAAAAATCTATTCAATACCTGTAAAACGAATATTTTAGCATAAGAACTGGCAGAGTTAGAGTGACATCAGATGTCGACGAGGAACCTCGTAAGAGACGGGAAAAGGGTTAATGTGGTAAACACTTTTTTTTTTCATTTTTAAAGATAAGGGAAAATCAGTTGTCCTGGGGTTGCTTCCTAGTTGACACTTTGACACATTAAAAAAAATTGAAATTTGTAATTTTAGCCATTTCTTATAAAATTGTTTACAAAGAGTTAATCTATTAATTATAAACTGGTTTAAAAATATCCAAATGCAGGTGTTTAGGTAATAATTTGTTAAATTCAATACCAGCATTTGTTTAAGTGCAACAACAGATGACATCTAAAATTTTCTATTTCAACAACATCATAGTTGAGAGGTATGCAAATAACATTTTTAAAGCATATTTAAATAAAATATTACACTTTACTAAAATTAAATATAATATACAAATTAAAAAGCGTATGAAACACTTGAATGAGAAGCTATAAAAATTCCAAAAATTATTATATGCTAAACGCTTTCAAGGCCATTTGCCACATATTCATAGTGGTAATGCGAGATGCAGAATGAGGAAATAGGGCAAGGAAACAAAGTGGTATGCAAAATGTATGCAAATGAGCTAGATAGTCCAATGTTTGGAGATGTCAAAGCAGGTATCCCATCTATATAAATCACAATTTTAAACAAATATTTATATTACAGATATTAAGATAAATGATTTTTATTTTATTTATTGTTTTCACAATAATTGAGATTTTATTTCAGATTTCAAATAATTCTACCCAAATATTTTAAAAAGTATTTCTTTATAGTCAACTATATCAGAGAAACATAAAAATTCATACTCACACCAACACATTTGATTATTACATTAAAAGTTTATGTCACTGTTTAGCTTTATTATTGCTGTGTACTAATATTGCTTTAACTGATTCTATTTTAACTAATTATCCACATGTATATAATATTGTGCATTTTATTAGCATATTGTTCTTTTTTTTTTTTTGCATGTGTGTTTTTAAAAATAAACCAAAATTGCTATAAGAATTTCAAATGCTATAAAAATATGAGAAGACATCTTGGAATTTTTTTTAATTTTTGTTGGATATGGTAAATTTAAAATAGTATTTTAATAAATCAATAAAAAAATTTGAAGTTATGGTTATTATTATTATTTTACAAATACCAAATAACCATTACTATGTATATAAATGACATGGATATTAATAGTAAAATGGATTGTTCCATGTTCGTATTACATAGCAACATGATTTGAAATATGCATCATGTAAACCTAGTGTAAGAAGACATTATTGAGAATATCATACATGAAAAATAAACTGTAGAAAATTATAATTGATAAATCATATTTCAAAAAATGATACGTTTATAGTTACTTATTTTGAAAAAATAATGAATCAAATAGCATTAAATAATATTTGTAACAGAACAAAAATAAATACTTTTTTAATTCTACACCATTTTCACACCCATATACCCCTCACCACCTTCTTCTGGCCCTGAGTAGACCCATTAATATTTACATTTTAAAGATGATCTTAACATTTTTTTAAAAATGTACAATATCTTTTTTTTTCTCAGAGTGGATGCAGGTAAAGACAATCTACAGTGAAGGTATGATATTGAAGTTTTCCAGAAAAAAATAGCAGTAAAGAATTAAAGTATCAACAAGTGATGAATAATTTAAAGAGCTATTACTTATTAGGTTGTGTTTATAGTTTAGGGATCATTTATATAATCTTTAGCTTTTTGTTATTCATTTTCATGTCTTTGTCGGGTTTTTTTTTTAGTTAGATTAGTGATGAGTATTTGTAAGTATTTAAAACTAATAACGATGATAATATAAAATGTAACCATAATAAGAACTATATAATTTCTCTTTGTATATGTGTTTATATTGTCCTGCAATTAATTTATATATATGTTTAAAATGATCTCAGAAAATAATATTTAGATGGCACTATCTGCAGTTATTTGATCTTAATAGTTCACTTTACACGAGAAAGCCATTAATATATTTAACAAAATTGATTATAAGCTAATAAAATAGTCTGTTGACATTAGAATTAATTGATATATATAATCATAAAAGAATATTAAAAATAATATATTGTTAATGAAAAATTTTAATAAAAGTAAAAAAAAATTAACTTTAAATATTTTATTAAATCAAATATTGAGATAATAAAAATAAGTAATCAAAGGACTACATTATTACTCTTGGGAAATTTAACGACATTCAGTTGGCATCAAATTAGAAACAGAGATTTTTTTTTCCATCGACAAAGAAAATGAGAACAAAGTTTTTAAAGCATGGGTATTTTTGATTTTATGCATCTAATTGTTTTTTGAAAATTTATCAATTTCATTATGTTAACCTACTAAGGTGGTAATAAATAATAGAATAATTGATTTAAATTTGCTTTTTGCAATTTAATACATTTGAAAAATAATTTAAAACTTAGATTGCTATATTTTAAAATAGATTTTTCTTTCTTTTTTGGAGTTTAAATTTATTTACTGCTTTTTCCATATTTTGTTTTTTAAAAAATATTTTATAAGTATTTATAAGACATTAAAATATATTAAATGTATTAAAATTTATACATTTTTATAATAATAAAAAAATATCTGTACATTTTTCATATATACATAGCATTTTAAACAGGCAATAATATATTTTCTGTAACTAATGTTTCAAAACAGAATAAAAATATCAGCTTTGTTTAATATCTATTCGATTTGTAAGGAAGTCCAGAAGGTGGAAAAGAATGTTATGGATGAAGTAGAAAAAGTAAACTGTGAAACAGTCTTGGTAGAGAACTCACTAATTAGAGGATGTGGAGATGTAATTGTAATCAAAAATAGAAATAGGTATGCAATGATATTTTTGCCTGAAGCTAGAATTAGGGATGTTGCAGCTAAAGTAAAGAATAGGGGAGTAGAGATGTTTATGTTATGGTAGAGACAAATAATTTGTCAGAGCCATTGATAAGAGTAACGTATGAATACAAAGAATTGATTAATAATTTGAATAAGGTTAAAAACAGAGTAGGAGTAATTAGATTAATACCAAGATTCAACAATATGTATATGTTAGATAAGGTATGTTCTATAATTGAGAGATTGAAAAAATTATGTGATAGAAATAATGTTATGCTGGTGAATGTGTTTCAAATTTATTTAGAAGCATTAGGGGATTTGATTTATGCTGGTGAATGTGTTTGGGAAACTTATAAAAGGGAGGGTAGGGTTTTAAATTACAGTATTATCAAAAAGAAGATTAACAATGGATGAGATGTAAAAAGTAAACAAAGGGTAGCCAATTCAGATATAAATGTAGATGTGGAGAGAGAAGGGACCTGTAATATTAATGACAAACTAGCTAATTATAAATGTAATAGAGAAGAGTCAATTAATAAAAAGGTAATAAGAAATAAAGAAATTGTTAAAATTGAATATTTGAATATACAAGTTGGTAGAAGATAAAAAAAAGTGGCTGGAATTAAAGAAAGCAGTTTAAAAAGGCTTTGAACTATTAGCAGTAGTGGAAACACATCTAAGAAAAAAAAACATACACTGGAAGATTTGGTATGGCAGGTTATAAATAAAAAAATAAAATAAAAAGGGGTGATGATATAGGAGTTATGTCAAAAAATATATATAAATATTTTAAAGTGTCAAAAATATTTGTTGTTTGAGATAAGGTTATGAAACCAAGAAAAGATAGTGGCTATAGAGTATATGGCCACTAAAAATAATCAAACTATAATGGACAAGAATGGTAGCATATATGAATGCCTTGTTAAATATATACAGAGTTTTAAAAAATTTGGAAGAAAATAATGGTTGTGTGGAATATGAATGGGCATATTAAAGAAATTGATGACTTGGATAACAAGAATGGACAACTTTAAAAAAAATTTTGGCAGAGAGTGAATTTGAGTAATGAAAATTTATCAAATATTTATGAGGGGAAATGCACATGGTCTATCAATAATATATATCACACAATAGGTTAGATATTAGTAGAAAAAAAGGGAATGAATAAAATATCAAAAATTAAAGTGTTTGATAATGAAGAAAGAGTATGTAATAGTGATCATAATTTCTTTATAATAGAAATGATTAGTAATATGATGGAAAGTAATAATAGAAGTAGAAAGGATAATGAAAAATGTGGATGAATAATAAATGATAATAATAAGCTAGAAGAATATAAAATAAAAGTAGAAGAAATTGTGGAACAGTTTGTTGGGGATGAATATAAGGACTGTTATAGTGAAGTAGACAAAATGGCAAATAGGATTTTAAATAAGAATATTCAAAACAGTAAAAGTAATAGAAAAATGAGAATTAACAAAAATATAAAAGAGAGGAAAAAAGCATAGAGAGAATATAAATGTGCTATTAAAAACAAGGAAAGTGAAAAAAGTATTAATATTAAATGGAAAAACTATTTTAAAAAAGTTGGATTAAAATAGATAATTATAGTGACAGAATAAAATTAAATAGTAAATTATTGGAGAATATTAATAAAACCGGAAGAGATAGGAGTAAAAAAATTGGGAAATATTTAAAAGAAGAAAGTTAGGGGGGAGAATCATAGTATTACTAAATGATGCTAGCTCTAGAGAAGAATTAGAAACAATCTTAAGTATGTTATGGATATAGAAAAGATATTAGATGTGAAGGACAGAGTGATAACAAACATAAAAGAAAATAACATTGGAAATATTAGTTTTATAGAAAATGAAGCAGAAAAAAATTGAAAAGTGGAAAGGCAAGAAGTTTAGATAGGTGGGTAGCCAGGATGGTGATAAATTTGGGAAATATGGCAAAATTAAATCTATTACCATGTTTTAATAAGATGGCACAGAAGTCAGAATTTCCAGATAGCTGTAATAATACAAGAGTAAGGCTAATATTTAAAGGAAAGGGTAAGAACCATAGAAAATTAAACAATTATGGATTAATAGTGGTAATATCAGTGTTACATAAAATTTTTGCATATATGGTGGGTGGAAGAGTGGCAAAATGGATGGAAGAAAATAATATAGTGGGAAAATGCAAGGAGGTTTTAGAACAGATAGGCAGATAGAAGATAGTTTATTTGTAGTGACACAACTTATACATATGAGAAGAAATGCTGATAGACAATTATATATGGTCTTTATAGGTGTAGAGAAGGCATATTATAGAATAGATAGAAATAGATTATGGGTAAGTTTAATAAATTTGGGAATAAATAAATGGAGATCTAGTGGATCTTATTAAGAGACTGTATAAAAATAATTACTTTACATATCAATTAGGAAATATAGAATCAGTTAGAATCAAAAATGGGGAGGGACTAAGGCAAGGATGGCCTATGTTATTTATTTGTTTTTGTTTTATATGAGAGAAATGGAGAGAGTAATAGAAAGACTAGAAAGAGCATTAGGGATACCACTAATAGATGGCAAGGGAGTGCGTATATTTTTAGGTCTTTTATTTGCTGATATCTTCTTGTGCACAGAAAGTAGGGAGATATAAAAGTTATGCTGAAAACATGTGTAAAAGTGGATAAAGAGATGGGGGATTAAATTTAGTTTTAAAAGAAACCAAAAGTAATGATAATAAATGCTGAGGAGAGAGAAGAGAAAGAATTTTTATTGGGGGATATAAAGTGAAATGTGGTGAATAGGATAACTATTTGGGAATTGGCAATCATCTTAAGTAAACAAAGAAATTTCTTGAATGAATGGGAGAAAAAATTGACAAATGAAGCAAAAAAAGAAAGACACTGTTAAATTAATTAACAGTGTTTTTATATAATAAATATAATGTAGCAAGAATTGTATGGAAGAGAGTGGCAGTAGCAGAATTAACTTATGGTAATGATATACAATGTGTTAGTAAAGGATGTGAGATTACTTAGAAGAAGTACAAATAGAAATAGAAAGACATGCATTAGATACAGATGTGTGACCAGCAAAGGAAACAATTCAAGAAATGGAATAGTCAAATTTTTATATGAGTGATGCAAAAAGCAAAATGAAAATTTTTGGTAGATTGCATTTTATGGATAATAAAAAAAAATAGCTAAAATAGTATTTAATTGTGTTATGAATAAAGGGTAGGAAACAAGATGGGTGAAAAGATTGTGTGGTATGCAGAAGATTTGGATAAAGTCTACTTAAACAAAAAGTGTAATGATTGTGTTAGGAGAAATGTTGATTGTTATAGTAGCAAAGAATGGGATAGAAGAATATATGCATTAATAATAAGTAGGGAGTTGGAGAACTAGTATAGAAAATAAAAAGAGTTTAAATATATATAGAAGTAAGCAGAATATTGAGTATGAGTTAGTTGATGATAATAGCAAGGAAAGTGTTTTACTGTTTAAGGCTCAAATAAGATCTTTAGAGACAAGGAAATATACACATAATTTTGTTTGGAAGTTATGTAAAGAAGGCATAGAAAATATTAGGCATCTGCTAGTTGAATGAAAATGCTTACAAGCAGAAAGGATGGAAATATTGAAATTGTGGGAGTATAAATAATTCTTGCTTTTTATGCTGGGTTTGGAAAAAGAGGGACTAAGATGATTTTGGTGAAAGGGGATGGGGCATGATAGAGAAGAACTTGGGAAAAACATAGAGCGGTGAGTGGAAAGGGAAATTAAGATGGCTAAAAGGTTTTTCTGGACATAATGACTAAGAGATTTCTTACTTTGATAAAGGAAAACTTATATTGCATTGCATCAGTCTGACATCTTTGGTCATCAAAGGGAATGATGTTATGGCATAGTAAATTTTTTGTTAAGTGTGTATTGCTTGTCAATTTTTTGCAATGGGTGAAAAGTTGAAACAACATGAAATTCTGTTTTCTCTTAGGAAAAATGGCAGTTCAAACAGTTATTCATATGAAATAGCTTACAAGCAAGCTGATCTGAGAACAACACAAGATTACAAGTGATTTAATTGAAGTGTCAAATTCATCACATCCTCAAAAAATGTGCAAGGGAGATCGAATAACAACACATTGCTGATATTTTTGGATGAAAATCCCATTTGTTCACTCAGAATTTTTTTGTAATGAAAAGACATTTAAAACCTACAAGTTCTGAAGAGTTTGTGTGGTGCAATAAAACAAAGAACATCCCATTTTTGGATTAATTGGGGAATGCAAATTTTATAATGGCAATGTGCCAGTGAACAAACATAGAATGTGATACAAATTTTAATTAAATTCAGAATGACCTAACTTGTCCTTAACCCACATTGCCTGAATTAGCATTGTGCAACTTCTTTTTATTCTTTTGAATGAAAAAAGGGTTCAATTTTGTATTTTTGAAGACTTGAAATACTGAAAATAAATGTCACAGATATTAAAAGACATTACTTTGCAAGAGTTTCTGGACTACTCTGAAAAGTAACAAACATATTTTGACCAGTGCATTTCATTAAATTGACAGGGATTCAATTTGTAATACACACCTAAAAATAAATATACAATTTTTATTATAAATTTCTAGTTTATTTTTGAACTTCCCTTAATATGTAGTCACATTGCATTGTTTTCTTCTTGTCATCTGGAAAAGTTTATCCAATGCACAATTAAAGTTTATATCTGAATAAAACTACAAGGTTCCAGAATGTTTTACTCAGAGATTCAGTTGTTTAGCTACTAAAAGCAAATAGTATTTTGGTAGAGAATTTGTCATAATTGTTGAATTGGATGAGTACTAAAAATACTTTTTTGAACAGTCAGAATATTTTCTGTAGGAAAATATTTTAGCAAATAGTTTTAGTTTCCTATTAAGGTTAAAATTGCAACATCTACTCTGTAGGACATAAACTTTCCTTATAGTTTTTTTTTTCCTTGCTTGGTAAAAACCACTCTATTTTTTTATTTACATTTTGTCCCCTCCTAAATTGAGGCTAAACTGCTGTCTTCTCTAATTCAAGATTAAAACTACAGTTGTTTTTCAGACCTATTTATAATTTTTGCACCAAAACAAAAATCCACATAACATTACAATACTAGTCAAAATAATATTTTACTAAATTTCTTCCACAACCATTATTTCATCCTTAAGAATTAGTTCTTGTCTACTGAAGCTCAATTAAACATACAACATATATACACAAACTAAATAGCCTTTACACCACTCACTTCAAAAATCAACCTCCTTTAACATCAAAGGATGTCTTCATGAGATTGATGGCCTCAGATTCAAAAAATGTTATCATCAAATTTTCTTTCCAATTAACTTATTTCATAAAAGATAATCTCTGCATTGTCAAATATTATTTTATGACCTGTATTCAGTTCATAATAGTACAGTTAAAAATAGATATTATAACTCAGTTTTGTATATTCATGAACTAAATACAGGCCATATAATATTATTTGACAATGCAGAGGTTATCTTTTATAAAAAAAAAAAAAAAGTGAATTGAAAAGAAGAGTAAAATAAACTTTGATGATAAAATTTGTTGAATCTAAGGTCATCAATCTCTGTAAACATTCTTTGAAGTTAAAGGAAGTTGGTTTCTGAAGTGAATGATGGGAAGACTATTTTGTTTTGTATATATATATTTGTTTAATTGCTTTTTACTTGACAAGGTCCATTTGTTAATAAATAAAACAGTGTTTGTGGATGAATTTTAGTAAAATATTGTTTTGGTTAGTATTGCAATGTTGTTATATGAATTTCCGTTCTATTTATAATTACTACTATATAATTAGGCAGTATTTAATATTTAATATATATAAGTAATCTACAGATGTTCTACAATTTAAATTCTCAATTAATCTGAAAATATTGAAAATAAATATCAATAAATTTATTTATTATAAAACAATCAAATTTTCAAATAAAATTTTATCAACTAATCATTAATATGTTCTATTATTAATTCAGAATTTAAAATTTTATTAGTTTATTGAGAAAACTAAAAAGAATATTAATGAGATTTATGAGATTTTTTCTAAAAAATGAGATTTGAAGTTAATTTTATTAATAAATCATTATATGATATAAAAAATAAATAAGTCAAAATAATAAACATTTTGTAAATTATAAAAGCAAATAAAAAATTAAGCAAGTTATTGGTCCATTAAGAATTATAAAAACATTGTACTGAGATTTCACAAGAAAAATTAAATTTTTGAACATTAAATTCAACTATTTTTGCTTTTATAATTTCATAGAAGAAGAGATCTGCCTAATTTAAACTATATATATTGCAATCTAAAAATGAGACAAAGAGATAAGAGACGATGAGCCACAAAAGCTCATAACAACTCCCACACTCTCAATGATCAATCTAATATATTGGGCAAGCCAAATTGTAACCTACAAAACATGGACAAATGGATAATATATAGGCTCTCAACACCAATACTACAATTATGTAAAGCTAAAATTGTAATATAATAACTAAGCTCAGTGGACTTATAAAAACAAATGTCATATGCTACAATAATAAGATATGCAGAAGAAGGATTTATAATAAAATATTATAAAAATATAAAGTAATACTATGAATATATCAAGAGGAAAAGAAATCTCAACTCATTGTAGCACAAATAAAAGAATCTTAATATTAAGAGCATATGCCATTGAGGTTTCACTTAAATTTCTTCTATAAATATCTACTACATACACTATGAATCTTTTTTATCCATCTTCTAAATATCTTCTAAACATCTCTTCATTATCAAAACCAATTTAAATAATATGGTTCTTTAAATTAAATCCAGGTATTTCAGGGTAATATGATCTCATAAATTCTAAAATAAATTCTTATAGCCTCTTCAAATTTACTCAATGTTGAATAAAATCCTAGTTAATAAAATAAATGTCATACATTTTCCCTATGCTAATATCTTATCACAATTATTATAATAACAACACTTTACTAATTTAAATAAAATAAAATATAATTTCTTAGTTTTAAAATAAGATAATGAATAATCTATAATTGCACTCAGATTTTAAGAATGGGTAATGGATTTATTACTCATTCTAAACACCCTAAAATAAATCTACTTAAACATCTTATGAATATGAACTAAATTCTTGTAAATCAAATTCTATCATAGCATAATAAATATGATCTTCAAATATGAAAATGATTTAAAATAAACATACAGTGGTTTGAAGCAAATAAATTAAATTAGTGAAAGCGATCCAAAATAATAAATCAAATTATATATATATTTAAGCAAAATACACGTTTCTTAGATGTTCTACTAATGCTCAAATAATGCAATAAAGTGACTTTTATTAGCTTCAATATTCATATTATCTTTTAGAAAATATACTTAAAATAATTTATAATATTTTATAAAGATTTAAATTTTTATTCAATATGTGGAATGATTTCTGTTTGATAAGTGGGATGATTACTGGTTGATAAGTGGAATAATGTAAACAAACGACTATGAGAAATGTCTTAAATAATAATAACAAATATTTATTCTACAAGAAAGCAAATACAAAATTACAAATATTATATATTTTAATCCACATAGTCAAAGGCTTTCACAACTTTACTTTCTCAAAATTATGACAGAAGGATTGAACATTTTTCATTATGTTTTATAAAAAATAAATTTTAATTGAATTAAATAAAAATAATCCAACAGGTTAAATAAATTTTCTATTGTTTAAATTATCAAAAAGTTCTCATTTATCTATATATTCATACAATGATAATAACCTTCATAAAAGTAGTGTCCCTTTTATGAATATTTAATATTTTCAATAGTAATACTGAATTGCCAATCCAGTGAAGAAGGAGTGATAAGACAGATATATATTATTTATTTGTGCCTAAATACACTTTAAAAATTCGAAATTATTTAGTGTATTTTTTTTTCATTATCAGCAAGGCTGAATTGTAGGCCTTACACATTTACAATGAATTATTCACATTTTAGTTAACCAAGAATGCTATAGAGGTATGATAGAATTCCTTAATACCTTGATTAAACCATTAAAGTGCCAGTTAAAGACATAATAAAATATTACATATGCTTTTCTAAACATAATACATACTAAAAACAAAATCCATCTTCCAATAACTAAATAAAGCAAAGTAAAAGAATATGAGGACATAGCTCATAAAACACATTTACTTTTGAGAGCTAATAAAGAATCTAGGATTTATTTGTCACTAATCAGGAAAAATAAGGAGAATGTGCATCAGGAACAAAACATTAAATAGGAATTGCCTTAAAATAAAGAGAGCCTAAGTTATAATCTCCATAATATATGCATGAGCATTTAAAAGCTAGAAAAATAATGAAGGAGACTAAAACAACCATCTTTAAATATACTAGCACATATAAGCACTTATAAAATAGAGATAGAATAATGCTACTATCTCTAATAAAAGTATTACAGCTAACAAATGTAAAAGATAAATAATAATAACTAATGCCAAATATGGCTCCATTAACTTTAGATTATAAATATGCATGAAATAAATCATAGAAATATACATCTACTTCTTCAGCTTATAGCATAGCAATATATCTTCATAAATATATAATTCATATATAAAAAAACACATACTATTTTAAAATATGCAAAGTATTATTCTGAGAATAATTCACACTATTTTATATTATAGCATATACAATATGAAAATAATATGCATATGAATAAAACATGTTATGCAAAATCAATTCAAATAAATTCAACCCTCTTACCATTAAATATATCTTATTGAATCATTCTCCATTAAATTGGAAAATAAAGAGAAATGTTGGCAACATCTTGTGTACAGCAAACATATCCATTATAAAATGAAATACAACTATAATATCAAAACCTATATCCTTAGTAAAATTTCAATTAATCATGCTAAGAAGTATAGAATAATTTTATGGCCATTCAAAAAAATAACCATGAATATAAATTATGTCATATGTTTATTAATTTAAAATAAATAGTTCACAAGGATTTGAATTCAGGTTTCCAACTTAATCTATTATGCAAATTATTCTAAATTTGTAATACCTAATGTGAATATTTTATAATATTATGAATAATATTTTTTCAACATTTTGAAATATTTTCAAGAAAAAAATACTTATTTCATTTATCATATTTGCGACCATAGTGATCTCCATAGCAATGCTTGGAGGAAAGAAATAATTTGCAGATTTTTAAAACATTTTGCAGGCACTACAAAATGATTAAATGCAGAAAATTTATTTAAATTCATTTAAATATAATATTCTTTTTACAGGTATATTTTGTATTTCATTTTTATTAAATGGAAACTTTTAAATTTCACATACCATTTATTAACAGTTCATTGCAAGTTGATATGTTTATTATTGTGCCTACAGCAAAATGATTTTTACTTCCAAAGGACAAGAAAACAGTAACAGTCATAAAAGTGAATTTTTTTTATTTGTAGTTTAATAAGTTAACAATATAAGGTTTTTATTTAAATAAGCACAAATACATTTTTTATTGAAGTAAAAATCATTATTAATTTACATCCTTATTTTGTAGATTTAATAAATTTGTAAACATATTATAAACATGTATTTATTATATTAAAATATAGTTTTTATTAATGAATTAAAAGTCTTTTTACTCAAGGTAAACAAATTCTAAACAATATTTGACCCAACAAATATTTTAAAGAAAATGTCAAGAAATTGTCAATATTTTCTGTGACATTGTTATCCATAAGAAATATGAATATTCTGGTGCAACTTAAATTATAATGCAGACATTGAAATGGACTTCAAAATTGACAAGAGTTCTTAAATCAATATAATGGCAATAATAACAATAACTGTTGAAATTATACAAGGCAGAAAATTTAAAAGATAATATTTCTAAACATTGTAATAATGAAGTAATATTACCATTATAGCTGGAAGGTATAAAGATTTGTTCCTTTGGGGTTTCAATTCAGATAAGTGTGCCTAGACAGTTTTAATTCAGATTGACATAGCTTAAAAATAATAAAATTTAAAGAAAATTACACTTAATATTTAACTGGAGATTTTTAAAAATTAAACTGCTACAAACAAATATAAAATTAAAATTGATTGAGGACCTTGAACAGGTAACAATATCTCATTATATGTATGCTACTACTCATGTAATCATTTTACAAGATTTGTATTAACCGTTTAATCTAATTAATATTCAATTTTACAATAAATCATTTTTTTAAATCTTGGCTAGACAACTAAATTAATTAAAACACTTCTTTGTTGCAAATAGAAATAATTAAATTAAAAATTACAAACACCAGAATAAAATAAAAATCTTACATAATTAAAATTTATATTACACCTTTAATAAAACAATTATTACATATAACATTTAATATATTTATTTATCCTTCTTTACATCTAGACATGTCTCAGAATATAAATTTTAAAATTATCTTTTAAAAAGATTTTGTATCTGTTACTTTTTAAAAATTCTATTTTTAATTACTTGCTTTATTATATTCTTTATAATTAAATAAATCTAAAATTATTTAACTAAAATATTATATGTTAAAATTAAAATAAATTAAAATATTACAGCTTCAATTTAAATCCCACAAACCAAAAATATAGGATTTAAATTTGGTTTCTTAACTTTACAATCAATGCAAGCTTTTTAAAACATTTTAACAGTTACAGTAGGACTAAATTAGCATTATTAGCTTTAAATGTATTATTTATCTTCTACATTACCAGCTATTTGAAAATTTATAGACTTTAACATGCTAAACACTTATTTAGGCTTAAAACTATTATAATTTAAGCTGTGTAAAAATATTTTACAGCTGTATAATCTATAAAATATTCCTATAATAACTTTTATATGCAAAGTTTATGGCATTATAAAGTATTGGTAACAATTTATTCATAACAAAATTAGACTATATAATTATTTTTTTAGATGTCTTGGCACAAAATTTGACTTAACATTTAGCTTCTGCCAAAACTAAAGGTTATAATATATATATATATATATATGTAATGTTAAATACTAGAAATAATAGTCTTTGGTTCTGCTTCATTGATTTTATATTTAATATTATTGAATAGATATTGCCCTTTATTATCATTCCTTTACTCATCATATTTCGATTATAATATACTATATCATCGGAATCCTTTCTAAAAAATTCTAATTATTTGACAATTATAGTTTTTTTTGTGAATTAAATTTACATTTAAACTCATTTATGTTGTAAATAAAATCACTCTTAAACCATTGAATTCTTTAACTCAGTGCTAAAAGTTCTTACATATTATTCTGTGTATTTTTTTTTTAATTAGTTTTTGTACTTCAGATTGCACATATTTTTTAATGATTGACTGAAATCAATTTTTTTTTATTAAAATAAACTGAAAGACCTGATTTAGTTTTTGACTCTAGACATATATATATATATCATTATATATATTGATTTATTTTATAATGTGATCTAAAATTAAAATGTTAATTCTTGGTAAAAAGATCTTATATATTGATCAAAGACTTCCATTTCAAAGAAAAAAATGCAATGCTCTTATATAAATAACATTAATATATCTAATTAAAAATATCATTGAGCCTTCTTTCATTTAGAATATAAAAGAAAATGAAACTTTATCCTTAAAAAAATTATATATATAAAAACCAAATCATTATTATTTTATCATTTTTCTCTAATGAAGCCTTAATTACATTTAAATTAATGAATATCAAAGTTAAAAATATATGCTATATTTAGGAGTATATTTCACAATTTTAATGCATCGTAATAAAAATTACAGTTCAAATAATAATAATAAATCCTAACTTTTTTATTAATGGATATTTCCATATTTATAAATCTAACCCAAATCCTTCATAACTCTTAGAAAAAAATCATGTATTTAACAAAATATTATGTAATGAATTTTAATAATTATTTTATTTGTTTATTTAAATATTTAATTATTCATTACATGGGGTGTAAGAAGTGGGATGCAATGTGTAGCTTCTCCTCCTCAACATCTATTTCACATGTTATGCAGTGCACTCTGGTATTACTGATAACACTCTGTTGTCTGAGTGACTCCAAGTATAAAGATTCTCTCTACATCATGCCAATAATCTCTGAGAAGGTAGATGAGTTAACAGAATATTAGGGTATCCTTTTGTTCTTGGAAACAAATTTTCCCTGAAGGTAGATGAGTCTTCAGATGGACAATGGCATAAGGAATATAGAAGATAATGGGAAAGCATTATATTAAGATCTTCAAATATCCTATGATATACTGTTATAAAAATGAGTAAATTTAATATGTTTTACAAATTATGAAATTTGTTTATCAAGATCCAGTAGAAGTGGAAAAGACAAGATCACTCAGATTGTCAGTTTGAAAAATTCTTGTAAAGAAAACAATAAATTTATGATCAATAGATGGAATTGAGAACATTATCGAGATGTATAGGGGGAAAAGGTTTAAAAGGCAATGATAAAATGTAAAGTAGATATTTTTGGTATACGGGTGACTATATAGATGGGTAATCATGATTTTAAATTAGAAGAATTCAAAATAATTTACAGTGGAGATAAGTTTAAAATAAATAGTGTTGCTCTTATATTAAAAAGAAATTTGGTGAATAGTTTATTGAATAGTTTTTATATTAGGAAAAAAACATTTAATGAGAAGATGGAAACAGACCCTGTGGATATGGTATTAAAACAACTATATTTTTCTATTACTGATAATGCTGATAAAAATTTAAAAATATTTATGAAAGATTGGAGAAATTGTCAATTAGAAAGATAATATTATTTTTGATGAATCATTTTATGGCATTGGGTTCACATAAGAACTCCAAATATGTAGGCTGATTTGGTTTTAGAGTTATGAATTCATGAGATCAAAAAATTGATTAACTTTTGTGCACAACATCAGATGATAATGATCAATACATTTTGTAATATTCACAAAAGATGTTCATTATTCATAGAAAGATCTCTGATATATTAAAAAATATTTGCTTGATTATATTATAATTAAACAAAAATATAAGTCAGATATAGACATCATTAGTCTGTGCTGATCTTCTATAGTGATCTTTTGCTTATTTTTATAAAATGTAGTACTAAATTTAAGTCAATTACAAAATCATAACATAGCTAATAAATTTAATGATGAAACTGCTATGATAGATGGTGATAAGATGTGATGGAAAAATATTAAAGCATATATACATAAACAGCTGTAACTAAAGTCTCGGGAAAAATATATTGGTTTCTAAAGAAGATATAGATGACTCAAAAGATATTGGATTTAATTGAAAATAAAAAGTTAGATATAAAGCCTATGATCAATATAAAATAATTAAAAATTTAATAAAAACAAATTGCAGAGTTTATAAAACAAAATGGGTAATATGATAAATGAAAAAATTAAAAGCAACATAAATGTTGGAAAGCTTAAGCAGGTATATGAAAAAATCAAAATGTTGATTTAGAGAACATTTAATAATATTGCTAAGAATAAGGAAAAAAGATACTTTTTGAAAACAAAAAAGTGTGAAATCTTTTGAAAGAGTATATTGAAGCTTTTTTAAGCACAAGTAATAATAAATATGAGAAATTATATATATATATTTGTTGATTAGGAAGAGAAAGGATCTGTAAAAACAATAAAAATGGCACATAATGTAGATGACATTTCAGTTAAACTTTTAAAAAATTGTAGTGTTATCAATGCAATAGATTGTTTGATGTGATAATAAGATGTTATAAAAAATATATAATTTATCTGATTTTATGGTTACAAAAACTATTGCATTTTCAAAAAAAAATACAAATTACCACATGAATTACAGGTCAGTCACATTTAATCCTTAAAAATAGAATAAAAAGATAATAAAAGATAATTTGAATGAAGATTAATATGCTATTATGCTGAGAAAGGAACTAGAAAGGCCATAATGTTAATAATATAACTTTCAGTTTTATTTTAAAATGTGCTTGTTCGTTTCTGAAAAAACATGATGGTTCTGCCTCTTTATATTACTGTTTTAATGATATTAGTGCTATTAGTATAGGACTTTTTTTAAAAAAAATAGTAATTCCCATGAGACTGATTTAATTGTTCTTTTAATTTAAAAGGAATCTGAAGAAGTCAGTACTTTATGGATAGTCAGCTTAGATCTAAGGCATTCATTCCTATACTCTTTATGATATAGAAAAACACCCAGAAGACATCCCTTTCTTTCTGATCTAGTTTCTGCAAAGTTTATGGAATAAAAGAAATATAACTTTTGCTTGATTATAAATTTTTTTGTAATTTTTACACACTAATTGGTTAATTATTATTTAAAACAAAATACACATATACACTTTTAATTTATTCACCTATCTTTTATTTTTAGAAATAGAAGTTATTAAACACAGACTATAATACAAAATCAGAAAATCACAGCATGTACTATGTCACTATCTGTCAAAATTGGAAGAGTGTTAAAATCTTTCAAGATTGTAATTATTATAAAGCAAACATCAGATTTTAAAGCAGAGTTTAATACATTTATTATATATCTACCTTTGTTTGTTCACATTATTAAAAAAACTTTTAAAAAAAGTAATTTGTTTATTTTCTGAAAGAGCGTTTACACTAATCTAGTTGATGCTAAGTCAGGTTTTAAATTTTTAAAAAGGTCAATTGTTATTTTTTAGAATATTATTTATGTATAAAATTAAATTTTAAAAAATCAAGTACAATTTATTGAGTTTTAAATAAAGGGAATAAATCAGCCTTCCCCAGACTATGACTTAAAAGCACTCTATATGTTGAACAAAGGATCAAGAATAGAATGAATCAACCTATTCATGGTAGCTCTGATTATTTGTAATTTAGAGTGAAATTAATTTATCAACCAGATAAAACATAGTACTTAAGAGTTATTAAATTCATAATTAATTTATGAGTCTATTAACTCATAAGTACTCTGTTCTATCTAGTTGATAAATTAATTTCACTCTGAATTGCCAACCGTCAGAACTATCAATAATATAGGTAGGTTCATTCTATTCTTGATCCTTCGTTCAATATTTAGAGTGCTTTTAAATTATATGTTGAAAAAGGGTAATTTACTCCCTGTGTTTACATGTACACTGAGTTATGTTTAATTTAAAATTTATTAAGTTTTAGTATAAAATAAAGATTTTACACAATAGAAAAGATTGAGCATCTTCAAAAACTCTAAACACATGGAACAAAAGAAAATGTGAACTTCAGGAGAGTTAAGAATAATCTTGCAATGAAGATTGAAGTTTATGCAGCTTTTATTGACAAAGTGGATTGGAAATTATTGTTTAAAATAATAAAAAATGTTGGCCTCAGTTAGAAATATAAATAGTTAAATTTGTATTTATATATAAGCCAAAATACAAAGGAGTTATAAATTGGGTGTTCATATTTTCTGTTTTCCCCAGATTGTCCCACTTTTATCTCGCTTGTCATGGTGTCCCCACATATTGTCTCAAGACAGTTAATTGTCATGGGTTTTTAATCACTCATTTTTATTCTTATTTTTATTTTTTAACTTTTAATTTCAGCTTTACATTTAATTTTTATTTTTTATATTTAATTTACATATTTATTTTAAATCAATGTTTTATAATTAATTTTAATCAGTAATTTTCCCAAACAGAAGTGGTTCATCATTATTTTGGTTTCTTAGAAATATGTAATTTCAATTTGTGATTTTGATTTGATGGATAATATATGTATACAAACAATTGTCTTTTGTTTGTATTTTTATTACAAAATGAATATGTTATTAGTAACATAAATATGATTATATATCTTGTAATTTTTCTTTATTTCATACTGAAATATCCCAGTTAAGCCCTGCAGAAATGTAGAAACCCTAGTTATAAATAACTGTAAACTAATGTTAACATAAGAAGAAATGTAAGGCAAGGATTTCTATTTTCATTCTATATTTATTTATTGAGAACATAAGAATTATAAAAAGAAAATTAGAAGAGTTATGCAGATGATATAGCATAAATTGCAAATTCTGAAAAAAAATGAATAAAATGTTTAAGATGTAAGAGGGTTTTAATGTTAAATGTTAATAAGACTAAGATGATGGTGCTAAACATATAGAACATAAAAAGGCTGATATATTGTGTTTAATAATATATTTTTTATAACAAATTAATGAATTTTATTATCTTGAGAGTATGATTCCTGATAACCATGATTGTCTTTTGGAAATTAAAAAGGAAACTAATGTTAGCAAAATGTGCTTTTCAGAATAAAAAAACTTTACTACTATATATATATTATACTGGACATTCAATCCATTCTGGCTGCAGAGGGCGCCACCAGATCACTACGTATCTGGAAAATTTATTTACTGTGATCAGAATGGATGATGATGATGGTTTGCGCCGACTAAACTCAGGGAGAAACAAGAGATCTTAAATTGTTTAGACAATTGAGACACAAAAGCACTAAGACAAACGTCAGCCAAATTAAGTTTAAACAAATTTCAAAAATTTTATTCAGAAACGAATAACATATAAGAAAAGTTTATAAGTTAACAAATAGGATTAGCTCAGGTGTGTACCAGAAAGACTAACGCAATGCTCTGGCAGACCCACTGATTTTCTAATAATGAATTATAAAGGGAGGAAGCAATTTCATTCAGTAGAGGATTCACCAAACATTGGTTTTCCCATTCAGATATTTAAACAATATGTTCTTGAAATAAATCAATGAAACCAGCGCCAGCGAGCTTATCATGGCCCAAAAAATGTGTCAGACCATGAATGTCATATGTCAGTAGAAGCTGCACCTATTATTAAATTTAAAATAAAGGTGATTGATTTACCTCAAGAACAACCGAAAAATATGATTGAAAATGAAAGGAAAACAATTAAAACTGGTGAATCCCCACCAAACGATTAGTGAAAATTACTCTAAGAATCGTAATTCAAGTTCTCAATAGGAGACAAGTAAATAATTAAAAAAGCAGTTATGTCTACCCAAGCATTTCAAGAAAAATAAACTTACAAAACAAATTCTGAGTACACGCTCTGATAAATTTTAAGCTACATGTAAATACAAAATAAATCTATCGGAGAGTGCACATGAGTACAAACATATGAAAGCTTTAAATACTTTAGCAGTGAAAGTCTCTCTCACCTGTAATTTACAAAGGGATAATTATCTTCCTGCTGGCAACTTATAAAATTACAAAGCAAAAACAATTCTAGTTTCCGCTTTCAGGGACACAAGAAATGAAGAAACTAAATTCCCACTTGCGGAAGACTCAGAAAATCAAGTTGCCAGCCAAAAGATTTTGGTGGTTTTCAAAAGTGCAAACACAGTATTTAAAAATTAATTGTGGGCTACTAAAATAATTACAGGTCAGCATTTAAAATATACATGACTGCTAAAGCATTTAGTAAAAGTTAGGCATAAAAATGTAAAAAAACTCATTCATCACCCTCCAATAAACAAAAATTGAAAGCAAACTTGGAATCTTAAAACTAAGATTCCAAGACACACTACAAAATACAAGATAACCCAACAAACATTAAATATGAGGCTAAGTATTGCTTATGAATACAGATTTATAATTAGATTGAGCGGAGATTTAATGAAAAGAAATTTACCCTGGGAAGAATAAAGAAAATTTTACCTTACAGTAAAACAGAGCTTGCATAGAGTGTGTACATTTATTTTAGTCCATTTTCAGGTCCTTTGACAGTGGCAAGGTAGAGACAGCAGGGTCTTGTTTATTTTAGGTGTTCATTGCAGGATTGAAGGCAAGCTGGCAGGCATGAGTCCGTCTTTTGAGTTAAATTAGCATGACATATTGTTGATTATACAACATATAGCAGTATATTTTGGCATGCTTTGAAAGATTAAATGTCCAAGCTGCTAATGGTATAAACATTGAAGAGGTTAATCCGAATGATTAATAATACTAAGAAGCTGAACAAATCACTTTGCCAAAGTGCTGACTTAATCTCTCTAGGATAGAATAGAATACAATAGACTCATAAAATTTTTGGTATTATTTATACCTCCACTCCATTTCCCATGAAAACTAGCCTTGTTGTTGAATTCTATGCCTAAGGCAGGGCAAATATTAATCTCCAGCTCAATCTAATCTAAGAATTCTACCCAGGGATTATTGAAACAAAAACAACAACACAAATCAAATCTCTGCTTTTTAGAATGAGTTTACAATGGTTAAAATAAAAGCAACAGGAATGTAATTAGCTAGCCAGCTTGTTTTTTTAATCAAATTGATTTAAAAATAGTAAAAACAAGCCGTATAAGAAAACTATTTTAAAAACAATTTTAAAAACATTAAAACGATCTATTTTAAATATAAACGAGTCAATGTATTAATACACATACTCTTTTTAAATAATTAAAACTTTTTTTAACTTTAGAAACTTAGCGAAATTAAAAGTTTTTAATTTCGGCAGCAAAACCCTTGCATCGGATATCAATCTGGTTCAATATATATATATATATATATATATATTAAAACCTTCATTTGGGGTACATTGACATATGGGGATGATACAAGAAACAAAAGTATCAGCAGAAATGGAAATGTGACTTTGGAGAAGATTAACTAGAATGATTTGGATGGAAAAGAGACTAATGTTCAAATATTAAGAAAACTTGGAGTAGAAAAAGAACTACTGAATGTGATAAAAATAAGAAAGACTAAGTTTTTGGGTCATATTTTAAAGAAATAGGTTTTTAAAAAATATTTTGGAAGGCAAAATTTAGGAATTGAATCAAATTAAGTATATATTAAAATATATGTTCAGTGAAATTAAATGTTTTACATATGCTGATTTAAAATGAATTTCTGGAGATAGAATGATGTGACTGCAATGATAAGGCAATGCCTTTAAAAGCTGGTGATAATAATGATTTAATACATACATTGAAATATATTATAAGCCATTCTATGTTTTTTACCAACAATGCTAGAGAATACATCATTTTAAATTGCATTTATATAAAGTACTAATTAACTCAAAACAATCTACACATATTAAATGTGCATAAATACCATTTGAAACATGAAAATTTACAAAATATAGCATATAAAAAAATTAAACAGATATAAATAGAAAGAAAGCGAGAGTGAAACTCTTTATATATTTATAGACAAGTATCATTTATTTTTTCTTTTAGAACAACAATATTATTTTAATGAAATTTTTTTGTATATCCAATCATATAAGATTTTTCTAAAAGAAGACATTCCAATTGTGTCAACAGACATTTTAGTAGCAGAAAAGAATTATTAAATAGATCTAAACTACTGTATTCTCTTTGTCTTCTGCATCCAATTTTTTTAATAATTTGGTATTTCCAGTATATATAAAAAGGATTGTTTAATACCATAAATCGCTTTAATCTGATTACATAAAAACTGCATAAATTATTGATATACAAAATACTTTAGAATAGTGAGAAAACAATACTTATTAAAAATAACTTTAATAGAATGATCTTTTTAATACCCAAAAATGATCAGCATATAATTTGCAATATTTTCAAATTTGAAACTACATAATCAGATGCATTTTCTCAAATAGAAATGCAATAAACCATGTAACCAATGAAACTTGCTTCATACATATCTAAAACAATATTCCTTGATAAAAATGAAAATGTATAGTAATAGTAATAATAACAATAATAATAATGATGATGATGATGATTGCAATAATGATGAGACTAATAACAATAATAATTGTATGGTTATTTTGCATGAATTTGTAAGATATTTAAGCATGAAAAGTCAAAGAGCTGGACTGCAATAGTTTTACTGCAGAATCTGACATTCTACCACTGTATCAACCATGAAAGGCATGTCATGGATTAAAAATCTAGAACAAACATATTTATATCCTTATATGTCAAATATATATACATTTTTCTCCCTTGCTTTATTATTTTCAGCAATTCTGAAACATTATTTATAAAAATAATTACAACACCAACAAAATTCACCATAGTTTTATAATCTCATTTTATTTACTTTTTTCTACCATTTTAATTTATAAACTATTTAAATGTTTGAAAAACCAGACTTATTCCACTATACATCCTTAAAGTTGTCATTTTAGAATAACCCTAAAGTCTAAACAGTCCTTTTGAATTATGATAGATATTTTATTTTACAATTTAATATTAGACTATCTATTTTTATGATGATCTAAAGCTTTAATTATATCAGAAATGTTTGTTGAAGTCAAAAAACGTTCTACAATTTTATACTTTTAATAAATTCATGCTCATTGTTGTTAATCTTTTCTATAATGCTTTTAATACTTTTAACTGTTCTATTATTTATTATCCATTTTTAAATTTGTCTTATTCATTCCATTGTTTTGAGAACAAAGATGGGTATTCATTACTTAACCAAGCTTGGTCACTTGATGGCATTGTTGCCAGTCAAAACCAATACAATGCAACTTTACCGGGCCATGATTTTTAAAATATGGTGATTTTTTTTTTTTTTGGCTATTTGCTTTATTTGTATTACATGATTTCTATTTTTTTGACTTTATTGCGGCTTTTTTTTTTGGCTATCTGGTAATTTTTTGGGGCTTTATTTGTATTGTGTGATTTCTATTTAGTGCTGCAATTTTTAAAATACAATGACTTTTGTGGGGGCAATATAGCGATTTTTTTTGTCTTTATTTGTATTATGTGATTTCCATTTAGTGATTTTTAAAAACAAATTTTACTATTAATTAAATTTTTTTATCCTTTGATTTTTTTTCTACTGCATCTTTAGTTTATTTTTATTTTTAGGGTTTTTTTTCCTTCCTACTAACAAATTACAATAATAAAAATGTAATAAAACTTTTATTTTTAAAACAAATTTCTATTACCTTTTTTTAAAAATAAAAACAAACCAAAAATAACTTTTGTCTCAGTGACAAACAAAATATTTCCCAACCCACCCCCTCCACCATCACCACCCCCAAAATAAAAAAACCATCCAAACTTTTGACTTTTTCAACTTTCATTTTCTTTTCTTTTTTTTATAAATAAATAAATAATACTTTTGTATATAATATAAAAATAATATAAAATAACAATTCATGTCAATTGTTAATACAGAGTTTAATATAAATAAATAAAAACAAATAAGAGTTGAAAGCGCTTGGAAATATTAGTTGTTTTTATTTATTTATATTAAACTCTGTATTAACAATTGACACAAATTGTTATTTTATATTATTATTATTATTATTTTTTTTATACTGATTTATGTTATAGAATCACAACCTTTTAGAATACCTTCAGTTTCAGGAGCCTGACTGACATCAGCAACTGGACAATTTGAAAATCTGCTTGTTGCAGTGTGCCATTTTATTTTTCTCATATATTTTCTCATGAAAGTGTGACTTTTCATGTGAGCTCAGCTGAATCATGTTGGGTCCTACCCTTTGATAATGTTTTGCACATTCCAAGTTGTGTAAGGAAAGGTGGAGATGGTGTAACAGTTATTGGTGAGTCAGACTGCATGATTTAAGTAAAAATAAAATTACTTTGCTATGGACATGAATTGTGCAAATTCGCATAAAGTGTTGTGAACCACAAAACAGGCCATAATATTTCTATGCAATGCCATCAAATGGCCTGCAATGACTAAGATAAGCAGAACTGTTTCTTAGCCATAAGCTTAGGCTGTGTAAATGGCATTATAGGTGTTTTTGACTAGCCAGAATGCCACCAAGTGGTCAAACCTGGCTAAATAATGAGTACCCAAAGATATATGTAGCCTCTTATAATGATCTTAGTAAATATACTTTTTAACACATAGAAGTCTGATTATTTGTAGTTTCCAATAACATATTATTCACTTTTTATACATTAATTTCACAGTTGTACCATTTCATTCATATATTTTTAAATTTTGTATATAACACTAAAAAATCCCTCTGTAATGATTGTTTCATATTTTTTGAGCTATTTTAGTGTTAAAGATTTACTTTCATGTCTGACCTTTTTGTTTAATTAAATATGTCATTTCAATTGATTATTGGGTTTTTCCTGCTTTTATTACTACATTGTTTTTAAAGCCGTCTTTTTTTTAAGACTTCTTTTTAATAAATATGCTATTTTTTTAATTTTTTTGTTGAAGATAAAGAAATTTTTTTCTTACTTCCAAAAATATATTTTAAAATTTTTAGAGTTTTATTTTCTTCCATCATTCTATTTTTTATTTTTATGTCAGTGTTAACTCTTTCACCATTTAGCTCCCTTTGCTAATTATTTTACAGGTTCTTGAAATGACAATAACATAGACATCAATTACCTGTTTCTTGATCCTGTCATTTTCAACGTTTTTAACATTCAAAAAGATTTATAATTTTTAGATTAAATTTATTTTAAAATTAATGAGTATTATAATAATATCTTTTTTAATAATATTTATCTCTCTAGTTATGGATTAGCACATATTTTACTAATTAATTGTTATGTTATTCTGTATCTAAACCTATAGATTCAATGTATGAGCGATCTCTGCTGAACTTTCATTTCGATGGGATAATTTTTTCATTTATTGCCTTATTCCACAAATTCAGGTTGTATCTCATTTACATACTGCACTTTTGTTTTCAAAAGAGTTGTTAAATCAAATATAACAGTTATAAAGGGGTAAATTTGCTTAAATGCATGTAGAATTTTTCCTTTTTTTTCTTATAATTAAAACTTCTTCAGACATAACACTGAATTATTTAGAATATTTATTTTTCATTAAGTTAAATACCGAGTTATTTTTTTAATATTTTATTTAATTCCACATCAAAATGTTTTGACTAAGTCACATGGGTCATAGATTAATTTTCATACAAATGCATAATTTCCAATCACTTTACTTGAAAAAAATATTTGCATAAATGCTTTCTTAATAAATTTACTTCCATGAATGCTAAGATAATTAATGTTATGAAGTTAAATGTTCTTTATTAAAATCCATTACTCAGAAATCATCATTCTGCTGAAAGAAACTTTATATAATTACATGTTCATAAATCAAGATAAAAAATTTCATTCTTTTCTGGGTTGTTTTAATATTTGAATAAATGCATTCATATAGAAAAGGTAGACTTAAAATTTAGACTTTGATTTTATTAATCCTTAACATGCTTTTGATATATGAAATATCATAATCATAGCAATCTAATTTCAATTTTTTAGTCATTTTTTAAATATTCAAAAATATTTAAATGTATTTAAATAGCTCATTTTTTCAAAAGGGGAATGCTTGTATCTTTTCTGTTTATTGAGAAGTTGTCTTTTGCTATTGCCAAGATCGCATTAATATTTTACTTTCTTTCCTGTCTCATCTTTGATTAATCAAATTTATGGCTAGATATCTGTTAATAATCTATAAATATTGAGCAATGATCATTATTCTTAAATGCTCTATTGTACGAGTATTTATGCTGGGCTAATCTAGTTGAGAAATTAACTCTCGATTCCTCAAAATATGCAAAATTACATGTAGGTTAGTTGCATTGAATTTTGTAGATAATTTGGTGTGCTGATTCCATGGGCAGTTTATTCTTTGAATTGTTACATAGTTTTTTTAGTGAAGGAAGGGTTTGAAAACTAAAATTGTAATGCATTGAGATAGAAGTAAAAGATTAAGGAGGCTTGGGCAATAGCTTAATAAACAGAAAAGATACAAGCATTTCCTTTTTAAAGAATGTGCTATTTAAATACATTTAAATATTTTTGAATATTCAAATACTAATTGTACATAGAAGTCCAAAACACTAAAGAGATTAGATTGCTTTGAATATGACATTTTACATATCGAAAGCATGCTAAGCATTAATAAAATCAAGGATTAAATTATAAAGATTACTTTTTCTGTATGAAGGTTTAAAACATTTATTTAAATATTATTAATAATTACATGTTATTTTTTCATCTCTTAAAAAGCATCCTTAGATGAACCTAAGCTTAAAAAATATTTTTCATAAGTCCTATTCAAAACTTTTTTTTTAGCATTAGAAAATTATATTTCAAGCATTTAATTATGAATATGGTAAAATTTGCATATTATTTTAAGATGAGTGACCATTGTAACGTTTACTCAAAATACTAAATCATAATATTTGATCTAATGAACTTTTGCTCAAATCAATTGACTTGTCTTTTCTTTCACTTTATTTCTTTGACTTTGCAAACTTGATTTTAAATCAAGTTGGAGATTTAGCATTAAATATCTATTCCCAACAGTACTATTTACATTTTACTAACTAACCAAAAATGTGATTGCTCTTTATTCCATGAACAAATAATTAAACTTAAATCTGTTTAATTAAAGATTATCCCAACTCTGTCTAATATCATTTCTAATTAGAAATGAATGTTGATAACAAAATGATTGGGAAGATCTTTTCTCTTTCTTTTTTTGTATGGTTATGGCGTATTTTTATGTTTATGTTTTATATTATTATGTTTTATCAGTCTTATTTTAAAGTTATTTTTAAAATATTAATCTTAAAAAAAATGATAATCGGAATCAGAATTTATAATCAGAATGTTGATGTATGTAGAAATAATATTTATTTACAGGATTTAGGATTTTAAAAAAAGTGTAGTAAAAAATGAAAAGAACTATATATATATGCTAAAGAAAGAAAAAAATATGTTTAATGAAAACTCAGTGATTGACTAATAAATATTCAAACTGGCATTTACATGTTTGTGCATGTCACTTGAGAAATAAAAAATGTAAACTGCCTAAATATTGAAAGAAAAATTAATTCATGCACATTATTAATATTATTAAATATTTATTTTGTGATTTAAGAGAACAATAAATTAACAAGTAAAAAATTTTTTAAAAAAGTAATCTGGATACATGAAAAAATTGCATAGTTAAAAAAAATCTAAATTTGAGCCTGTTCAAGTCTACCTTTCATGAACTTAATTTTAAGTAAATTTTCTCACATTCCATAGTAAAACTGGATGGCAAAACTAAAAATAAGATTAGAATTAATAACATTTTAAAATTTATAACTAAAAAAGCAACAGTCGTCAGTAAATTTTTCTTCTTCCTATGCAAATGAAAAGTACATAAAGAAAAGGATAAGTTATTTTGTTCTTTTCTTTTATTTATATGAAAAAATCATAATAAAATGTACTAAAATTTGTATTCACAACATGTTTTGGAGAATAATGGGGATGTTTTTCAAAAAACATATTGTTGTAATGATGCAAAAATCATATATCCCCTAATTAGTGATGTATATGTTGTTTGAAAATCATGCTTTTTGAATAACATCAATTTCATATAAATAGGGTGGAAACAAGCAACTAGTTATTATTATTACTATTATTCTAATTCTAGGAGCTCATAAGTTTATTTCATATTGCTTTGCATTAGAGTACAGATCTACTATTGAAGCTGTGTTACTGTGAACCATACAGAAAATAAAAAATCATTCATTAATTTTTTTTTTTTCACTATAAGCCATATTTTACTGACTGTTTTTAAAATATTTTTCAATACTCTAATTATATCAGTTAGTATGATAATTTTATTTAGAAGAAATTCATCTATCATGTTTGGCTAGATAATCAAAAAACCATCAAAATGCCTGGAAAAATGTAGTCAGATCCAGAAATTAACATTGGAGTTTGAAAACCCAGCTCATGCAATGCCTATATAATGCCATAAAGAAGGAGAAGAAGAAATGGATAGTGCCAGAAATTATACCTTATAGAACATCACCAGTGCCAATGTATTTACTCCCTTAAACATCACTAGTGTTCAAGGAGAAGATCATCATCAGAAAAACTAAGGAAGAAAACAGTAAAATATTAAGAATTGTACCTGAAACCATGATTAGTGGATATTTTAATACTTAATGTGATAAAATCTTATCATTATAAATACCATAAGGTCTTAAACTTGAACCATAGTTTAAATTTAAAGTATGTATTTTTTGTTACTATAACATTTTTGTGCATGTTTTGATAGTTGTAACTCCACACTTATTTTATTTATTCATTAATAATAAATTATGAAGATATAATTCTTAATAATAATATATATTACCAAGGTATTAAAATTTATTACAGGTATGTTGATGATGTTTTTGTTTGTGAAAGTTTAGATATCATAAATTTGTTATTCAATGAATTAAATAGTTTAGAAGGTTTAAAATGGAGTACATCTTTTGAAGAAAAAATGTCAATTCAATATTTAGATATTAAAGTTACTCATAATGAAAATAAATTAGATTATTGTATGGCAATAAAAGATATTGAAAAAAGAGGATATATTCCTTGGTATTCAAATGTGTCAATAGTACATAAATTATCCGGTTTAAAATCATTTTTATTTAGGAATAAAAAATTATGTAAATATAGTTCTGGTAAAATAAATAACATAAATGTATTTACTATGGATTTGTTAAATATTGGATATGATCATAAATTAATTTATAATATTGTTTCTAAGTTTAATAATAATAGTAATATTTTAAGTGCTATAGATATTGATAAAAGAACATATACTTGGATATCAATACCATTTATTTGTAATGAACAAGTGAAATTTATAAAACAGATATATAAAAATATATATCAAGTTGCATTTTATACTACTCCTAATTTAAATAGATTAATAAATAATTCAAAAAATAGCTGTAGTATTTTAAATTAAAGTTGTGCAATATATAAATGGCTGTGTGTTTGTGGAAAGGCATATATAGGTGAATCTCGATGTACATTGGAGAAAAGATCAAAGGAGCATTTGTTGTTATATAAACGAATACAAAAATCAAGACAAGAGAATGTTAGAAATGATGACATATCACCGTCAGTATTTTTTGATTATAATGTAACTTGTAATTACGGTTTTGATTTTGATTTTAATAAAGTTAAGATTTTGTGTATTGAAAGAAATAATAATAAATGCAAAATTAAAGAAGCTATGTTAATAAAAAGTGAAAAGCAACATTTGATAAATAGACAGGCTGCCAATATAAAAATTAATGAATTGTGGGAAAACTGATGTATGACGTATTACTTTTTGTTTACATTTGTAACGGTTTTTTGTAATACAATTTGAATCTGGTAGATAATGCCTACATAGGTATTTGAAAGTATTTCTATTAAATTGTAGTATATATTTGTTTTTTAAAATACTTTTTACTGTATTAATTATTGTATTGTTTTGAATAATTATATATATATTTTATTATAATTGGAATACAGACATTGATTAATAATTTATATATATATATATACACACACACCAGTTAATAGTCACAGTCCTGAGAAATTATGCAATGCCCTGGGAATATGCTGTGATGGTAGTAATAATTGATGATCATCATTCCTTTAAAATCTTTTCCAAAAGTAAACTTTCTTTTTAGATAGTTTGGCACTTTTAAATTTCTTTTTATTAAAACTAAAAAACAAATAAATATTTTTCAATTATAAGTCATCATTATCTCATTGGTTAATATTTATTATATATTTGAATTAAAATTTTTATTTCAACTTTATTAACCATTTAATTTATTATTTATTTGAACAAAAGTTTACATTACACATCTTGAAGATCTCATTACATATAGAGTATTATATATCTTTGCATATGGTTCCAAGTTCAAACGCATCTTCCATTTACCTGATTCAAAAACATTACCATTATAATATATATATATTTACATCAAGAATTATATAGCAATAAAAAACAAGGAAAAGTATCTCCTACAACTACTATATCTTTTGAATTGCTCACGATTTTAAATGAAGAAGTGAGACATGCAATTAAATTTATGAAGAAAAGAAAAGCTTCAGGTGATAATAGAATTATAATTGATATCTTAAAAGAAGCAGATAAAGAAATAGAAATTTTTTTGGTAAAGTCATATACCAAATGTCTAAAATAAAAACGTATCAACTGATTGGAAAAAAGGCAGTATTAATATTGATATTTTTTAAAAAAAAGATAAAGAAGTTATTAGAAATTACAGGCCTATTAGCCTTTTATCACTTGTACACAAAATTTTTACCAAAATAATTACAACTCATCTACAGTGAACTTTGAGTTTTAACTAACCAAAAGAAAAAGCTGGTTTTAAAAATGATTTTAGTATTGTGAATCATATTCATGTATTGAGAGAGTTATAGAAAAGACCAAAAAATATGAGTTGACATATACTTTGGATTTGTAGATTATGAGAAGCCATTTGATTTTATAAGCATTTCTTTAGTAATTAAAACATTGAATCATCAAGATATAGATCCAGAATGTTGTCATATTTTGAAGAAATTTATAAAAATGCAAAAACAACAATTAGATTATATAATGATACTAAAAAGATTAAAATTGAGAAGGGTATATGACAGAGTGACTTCATATCATCAAAACATTTTACAGCAGTTTTACATGAAATATTTTGTAGATTAAAATAGGAATCTAAGGGAATAAAAGTAAATGGAGATTATTGGAGTCATTTAGATTTTTCAGATGATATAGATGGTTTTACAAATAGTGCTTCAAAACATCAGAAAATGTAAAAATTATCAGATGAAAGTAATAAAGTAGAATTAAAGGTAAAGGTTAAAAAGATAATGTTCAATAAACTTTCTCAAAATTAAAAAATAAAGATTGATAATGATGAGTTAAAAGAAGTTAACAACAACAAATATCTTAATCAAATTATTACTATAAATGAAAACATAATGAATGAAATTAATCATATAATTAAACTTGGTTGGAGTGCTTTTCATAGAAATAACTTAATTTTAAAAAGAAGTATGCCTTTGTGTTTGAAAAGGAAGTTTTTTACTAAATGTGTGTTACCAGTTTTTACTTATGGATCTGAGACTTGGACACTTAACAGAAAAGTAATATTGAGACTATTAAACAAAGTATGGAAAGATGTATGTGAGGAATAAAAGAAAAAGATTGAAATGAAATACATGAGTGAGAGAACAAACAGGTGTTAGTGATATCATTAAAAGAATTAAAAGAATGAAGTGGAGTTGTGATGGACATATTGCTAGAAGATATGATAGTAGACGGACAGTTGAAATCTTAAAATCGATTCCAAGAGTTTGTAAAAGACCTAAAAATAAACCAAATGTGAAATGGATGGATGAAATAAAGAAATGTGTTGGGGGTGATATGGAGAATAGAGACTAGTGATCATAGAAGATGGATGACTGAACTTGGAGAGATCTGCATCTTGCAGAAGATTGGTATTAGTTGAAAATGATGTTATATATATATATATATATATATATATAACATCATCATCATTTTATATATATATATATATATATATATATATATATATTAAGTGTAATATTTAACTACAAATATATTATATATACTTTTAATAAACCAGGTGTAATTATAGAAAATTTGAACTCAGACTTTCAAGCTTCCTTTTGTCAACCACTCCAACTTATGCAACCAATACACATAACCACATACATGAAAAGAGGATACATGTTCTCCAATATAAGTATTTTATGCTAAGCCAATACTCATTAATTGACCCAGATCATTTTCTACACATACATATAATCAGTGATCAGTTTATATTAAGGAAGTAAATCATCAAACTTTAATTTGCTAGCTTAATATAAACTGAGCATTGGTTATATATGTGTGTGGGAAATGATGATCTGGATCAACTGATAAGTTCTGGTTCAGCACAAAATATGTATATTGGAGATCATTTATCTTTTTTGCATTATGTTTATATGTATGCTTGTATAAGATAGAGTAGATGACAAAAAATCTTGAAAGTCTGGTTTCAAATCCCCTATAATATTAAGTGTTAGTAAAGTAAATACATGCCTTCATATACTATTTTAAAGTTGGAGCACTAATATGTGCTAAAAATATAACAGTAGTAGGTTATCTTAAGCCATTTGTATAGTTTTATACAGTGGTAGATTCTGGAACTTAGAGGATATAGATTATACCCCATTCTACCACTTCTGGTGTTGGAACTGCTTATGAACTCCTGAGTAATAAATCCATTTGTTTGTTATTTGTTACTTTATTTAATACACTATCAGCATTCATCCTCTTGATTTTATTATTTACTAAAAACTGAATTTTACCCCATTCATAATTTCAATATTTGTGCCTAAATAATAAAGTTTGTCTATTTTTCTAACTTCGCAATATTTTACATCTTATTTAATATGTCAAAGCTCTTCTCATTAACACAATCTTTCTTTTTTAAAAAATGTTTGATTGTTCTAGGACTGTGAAATATCAATTACTATGTCCAATATTACAGAATTAATAATGTTTTACATAGTAGCAAACTGTTGCTTTTGATTTATTCTCATCTCTATAAAATGTGAACTGTTTTATTGTCAAAGTAAATAAGCATTGTATGCACATCTAAATAAACATAACATTCTACCTTCATTAGATTGTAAAAAGTGATTCTGTCAGAAATTATCATGTTTTTTTTTAGTTCCCAAACTTAGAAATGAAGGACATTAACTTGCAACAGACATTTATGTTTACTTATCTAGTGAATGTTCTCATAGAAAAATAACATATTGATAGACATTTTGAATGTGTTTATTAATTAGTTTTAGGACTCAATGAAAAAATATATATATTTTTGTTTAACACAAACTTTTATAAGTATGTTTATATGCAATGCTCAAGTTTTGTAGCTCAATGTTTTCAATTGTAGCCAATTCTTTCCTGCCATGCTACCAAATCCAATATTCAAATCTAATGGGCAAAACTTAAAAAAAAATTATTCAGGTTCAAACAGGAGAAAACTTTTTCCCAATAATTAGTCCATAATAAAATTAACTAACTATTCAAAATTATTAATAAATAAATATTTAAGTATTCTTAGACAGAAGACAAAATTAAAAATCCTTATCACCCAGTAAAGAAAATCACATCAGTTTCTTTTTTATTTTTTATTTTTGATCACTGACAGACTGCTTATCTTTCCAATTCTTCGAATGCCATCTCTTGAATTAATGTGTGTGTTATTTTATGACATAGTTTAGCTATTTATTTTTGAATAATGAGTTTTGACAAGAATATAATAGTGTGTTTTATACCTTTGTAGATTGTTTTCAGTGCTCTCTATATTGTCATAAAATATTGAAAATTATTTGAAAATATTTTTGAGATTCATGATTTCACTTCCATATCATTTCCAATGATTCAATGGCAGGTTTGTTCATTTTCAACAAAATTTAATCTTTAGCATGTTGTTCCATCATGGGTTAATATAATACATTGTCATATTGCATGTCATAAGTTTTTCACGGATAAATAGCTAACCCATTTTGCTATTTTTAATATGTGTTGATTTAGAGATAGGACTGCAGGCAGGTTGGAGAAAGAACTAGTTAACAGTCACATTTTTATTTGTAACAGGCATTCTGTCTAGATATTTCAAAAATGCATCCAGAATAAGAGATTGGTCTGACTTCTAAGCTGGTAGATGATTGTGATGTGATTAAGCTAAAGTCAAAGATCACTAAAAGAAGAATAAAATTTTATATATATAAAAGTTAAATATTGCCTAACACTGAATTAGTAATTACAAATAAAATATAAATTCATATAACATTTACAATTACTAGCCAACAAAAACCAAAAATTTTACTAAAATTCCTTTACAACCATACCAATACATATTTTCAAATGAAATTCAAATACACATATATATACAAAACAAAATAGTCTTCCCATCATTCATTTCAAAAACCAATTTCCTTTTACATCAAAGAATGTCTTCATGAGATTGATGGCTTCAGATTCAAAAAATTTGATCATCAAAGTTACTTTTACTCTTCTTTTTAATGCAGAGGTTATCTTTTATGAAAATAGTGAATTGAAAAGAAGAGTAAAAGAAACTTTGATGATCAAATTTTTTGAATCTGAAGCCATCTATCTCATGAAGACATTCTTTGATGTTAAAGGAAGTTGATTTTTGAATTGAATGATGGGAAGGATATTTTGTTTTGTATATATATGTTTAGTTGAATTTCATTTGAAAATGTATATTGGTATGGTTGTGCAGGAATTTTAGTAAAATTGTGGGTTTTTTGGCTAGTATTGTAAATGTTATATAAATTTTTATTTTATAGATATATGTTGAATTAAATATTTTCATGGATTTTCAATTAGTAATTAAAAATCTTCAGGCTAAATAATCCTGAAGCTAAATAAGTTTTCTATATTAACCTACATAATAGCTCTTTTGTTTTGGGTTTTAGTAAAATAAAAGGCATCCTGCTTTATTTCAAACCTAGTTGTTATACAGATTAAAACTCAGAAAGCTCTCAATAATAATAATAACAATAATAATGTTTCTCATGTAATTAACCTATTCATTCAGTACACTTAATGTTTACTATGATAAAAATAGAGGGATTTGAACTCAAAATTTTTAGCCTACATACATCTTCCACTTCATCTCAAACAACTGATACACAAACATGTGAAAAAGATAAATGATCTCCAATGTACATATTTTGTACAGAACCAGTGCATTCCATCATTAGATTTTTAATAAAATTGATGAATGAATTGTTGAAAGGGTGAGAAGATTAAAGCTCATCCATTAAAGTTGAAGGAATTGCTATCTCAATATAAGCTGAGCACTGATTGTATGTATTGTGCCATTACAATTTAGACACTAGCTAAATTTATAGTAATGTGCATGTAGAAAAGGTAAACCAAAAATCATCATCACATTTTTATATAATCATAAAAGAAGCTGTAGGGCATCCAAGTTCAAACCCTACAAGGTCCAGTTCTAAAAGCTTTAAACAGAGAAAGAATGGGTCAACAATTACATGCTTTATTTGTTTGTGTGTTGATAGAAAGGTAATACACACATTTAAACTATTTAATATTTAAATTTTCTGTTAAAAAGCAAAGTTATAATGCATACATATAGGCAATGTATGTGTAAATTATTTAATTGTTTTATATTTCAAATATTCAACATTTTAACTTTCTTTAAAACTAAGCTATGCTTGATCAATTCTAACATTTTATTCTATACTTCTATTTTGCTTTTCTTTAATTATAAGTGGGATTTAAAAGTTACAGACTTAATTAAATAATTGGGTTATAATTACTAAGCTAGCAATCATATTATTTAAGGATAGTTTATGAATGATTTGAAAGAATGAAGGATGTGTGTACATTACATACAAAATTTTACATTTCCTAAATATTGAAAGAAAAGGAAGTATTAAATCTGTCAAATTATTTTTTTGTACAATTTTTTTTGTTAAAAGAGGAAATCTGTTTAATCAGATATCGATCTTTGTAGCAATTTTTTTTGTAAATGATTGTTTCACTTTGGAAGCTTATCATGAGTCAGAACTATAATTTTTGAAATTGTCTTATCAAGATCTAAAGAAGGAAGCTCAAAGATTTGAAGTGTTACCTGGATGTTAAAAAGAAAAAAAAACAAAAGAAAGGAAATAAGGATTGAGTCTATTTTTTTTTAAACAAAAGTGTCTGGAAAAAGGATTAAACTTTTCAGTTGAAAAATCATTTAGTTGAAAATAAATTAGAGATCTAATTAAAACAAATTTGTCCAAAAATAGCAAGTGATGCTATCTCTGATTGGTTAAGTTATGGATATAAAAAGCTGTCTTGAATTATAATATTATTATTGTGATTGATTCAGATTATTAAACTATCAAATTTGAATGTTGAAAATATAAGAAATGGCGGGCTAGAAAAATTATATGTATATTCCATTTGCCGGACCATCTGGAGGAAGCTGCACATCACATAGGAAAGAAAAGATGTGTCTAAAATAATATTCTACACCTTTCAACTGACCAGATAAATAAGATGTTTTTAATAGAAGGAAGAAAGCATTCACCTGCATTCAAAGAAGATGAATTAATCTACTGAGAAATATTAATCATCAAGTCCAATTAATTGTTACAACAACTGATTTTAAACTCAAGAAAATTTACAAATGGGAAAACAACTGCTGTATTTCATCCACATGCTTGACAGGAAGAGAAGAAAATTTAATATAATGATTTCCAAATTGTCCACTAAAGCAAATAACCTCAATAGAGTCATCATCATTAAATAGTTATACACCTCAAGAAAGAGATTGTTCCCACATAAAACAGAAATAGTAGCTGCAGAAATATAGACAAGTTTGAACCCTTGGAAATTCGCCACAAACAAAAGATCGGTAATATGACTTTTTATATCTATTTTCTTTATGATATCAGTCTTAATAAACATTTTAGCAATAAAGTGGGATATTTTATTTAAAGAACTTTTAAAGACTATTCAGATCAATTAAAAACAAGAATGTCTTACTAAAAATAACTTTGAGCTTCATAAATGACCTTGAATGTATGAAAATTATTTGTTTATTAATTTTACAATATTAATGTGTAAAACAATTTTTTTTTATGGTGTTATGATTTTAGTTTTAACTGATATATTATTATTATTTTGGTTTTTAATAATATTTTGTTATTATGGGATAAAACACGCACATACATAATAATATTTTTATATGTGTATAATTGGGACTGAATGTGAAATAATGAGTAGTATTAGAATATTAGATTATTTTGTTTCAAGTTAAGTATAGATTTCAGCGCTTGGAAGGGAGGGGGAGATAATGATTTAAAACTATTTTCTAAAACTTGCTCTTTCAATTTTACTAACATTTTTTTTTACATTCTATTTACATGTTGGATTTTTAAAGTATGTGTGCTAATGAGCAGATAATATCTTCTTAAAATACTTTTCTCATGGAGTGAAAATCATGGTTAATGTGACGTCCAACTTAATACAAAATACATTTGAAGGGAAAGGGGGAAGAACTTAAAATTAATCTGAGGATTGTTATATAATCAATTATTATTATTATTATTATGTCAATTTTCATATTTATCTAGAAATTTTTATGTATACGTTAGAAATGTAGTAATAAATATTAGTTTGTTTTATTAAACGAGGCGTATATATTTCATTAAGTGTAGTCTTTGTTAAGTGTGATTATTCATCATCATCAATGGTTGAATATTAGTTATTTAAGATATAAGTAAGTATGCTAAAATTAAGCAATAATTATGCATTTCTTTATAAAATTTAGTTTTATGTTTAGGCTTAGTCCTAGAGCTGTAGTTGAAACCCTTGTCATTATCGTTATTATTATCATCATCATCATCATCATCAACGTTTTAATTAATGAGCTGTTTAACTGTTTAAAGGCCATAAATAAATATTGATTTTATAATATTTAGTGATTTCTTAGTATTATTATCACCACATCCCATCATCTATTTCATGCAAGGATGAGTGAATTGCCATCCTAAATTATTTATATATAATCTGAGCTAGTAAACTTACAAAACTATTGAAACACATTTGTTATGCTAAGATCTGAGAAATGATTTATGTCTAATATACTCCACTTTGGTTTAAAGATGTTTTACTTTTACCTAACTATTAGTGCTTATAGTGATATGGCTCAAAAAGCAAAATCTCTCATTTTTTTAGAAATAAAGTACCAAAAAGGGATTCAAACCCGGTACATGTGAAAGGTTATCAGATATAACCGTGTCTAGATTCAGATAATCTAGTGGCGCCCTGCTAGACCATATTCACTTAGTATTTGTTTAAACATGCACTTAACATCAAACCAAGAAATGAAAGTGGATAAGATTACTGTCTGTATACCTGAGCTATATTTTATTGAATTACTAGTGTACTCACCTCACGTGATTTCATATACCTGTAATAATACTGGTTATTAATAATTTGATCAACCTTTACTTATGATCATTCAATGGACTACTCAGGTATGGTAATATCTTTTTTTTTTGATTCTTTAATTATGTTACAGTATATGTGAGAGATTATGATGAGACCAATAGATGAGTTCTGGTTTTGCATTAAAAAATATATATTGGGGATCACTTATCTTTTTCACATGTGTGTGATCATATGTATTGGTTGTTTGAGATGGATAGATGCTACATATAATACTGAAAATCATAAGTTCAAATTTCTCTATTTAATAATATTATTAATTTTTCAAAAAATATCAAAAATATAATTTACTTAATTAAAATTAATTAATGAATTTAAATAAAAAAATGTTAAGTACCAGACAAAGCATCATTGCCTTTTTCTCTTTAAATTAAACATCTGTCTTAGCTGCAATATTGGTTATCTATTATTAAGTTTATATAATCATTAAACATAAGATAATACTACTATATCCAATTCCAATAATAATTTCAGAATATTGATATTTATACATAAATAGAAATAGACATCCAACAGTGCTTATACTTATTTTGTAGTACAAAAATTAATAACCTTATTCAAACATCTAATTCTTAAGATAGTATTTTTGTGCTGTATGTAAGTGCATCAGTGGAATTTATACTTCAACAATCTTAGTTTACTTTTATGATAATCAAAAATCAGTGAGCATTACAACAATTATCATAAAACTGAGACCACTACACAAGAAGTTATAGAGTTTTTGAATATCAGATTGAGCTTAAATACTATAAAATTAATAAAGATGGTTACAAGATATATAAATATAAATTCAATGCATCTTTTTCATGAAGATAAGTAGCAAAAAGCTATGAAGGAGATGATGTAATATCACCATCTAGTGTCTTTTGTTTATTTAATTATACAATAAACACCTTTATAATAGAGTAAATAGAATGTAATGCAACTAATAATTCACTTTTAAAATGTTAAATATATTTTAAAAAATTATTCCATTATTTTATTGTAGTAAAGTTTTGCATCTTTAATATATTAAAGACAAATATTTCAACATCAATGCTACTATTTAAGTAGAACTGAATAGCATCAGTAATGGTAAAAATTAAAAATATATTGTTAGTAGTACATTTATATATACCTGAAAGCTATCTTACATTGTTCATTGAGTATTTAACAATTGCTACACAAAATTTATGCAAAAGTTGTGGAATCAAATTATTTTGCATTATATCCAAATGATCTATAGTTTATATTGAGAATTTTTTACTCTTACATTTAATTTCACTTAATATTTTATAAAGTAAAATTGTCTTAAAGCAAAACCATTAAGATATCACAAAACTAACAAGATACTACATGACTTAGATGGCATAAAAGTAGTGAAAATAAAACATTTTTTGAAAATTGTCTTAATTGACCTACCCACTAAACATCACATTATCACCATTTCCTATGCTTGATCTTAACTGTTATTCAAACAGACAAAACTCTCTATACGTATTGCCACTCAGTGCAAGCCAGAGTTATCAATGGATGCCAAAAAGCTTGTGCATAAAATCCCAATCTAGTGCCTACTCATCCAATATCCCCAGACTAGTTTCTGTCTTGTGTCCTTCATCAGTGAGGAGTCTTGGATCTGAGAGCACTGCACCTAGATCCTAGTTTCTGGCTTGTAGCCTTTGTCAGTGAGGAGCCTTAGATCTGAGAGCATTGCACCTAGATCTTAGAATCTAATGCAACTCTCCAGCATCCACCTTTTATCTCTACTTAACTACAAAACTATGAGACTTAAATTGAAAACACTATAATATTTTCAATCCAAGTTCATCTGCTTATATAGTCATATAGATCTGAACTCAGTTCAGTACCTATACATTTTGGGGTCTTTGGTTCTTCAATAACCATACCCACCACTATTCTATCAGGAAGGATTGGTTTTAAGCCAATAAACATCACATGATCACCATTTCTTATGCTTGCTGTTAACTGTTATTCAAACAGGCAAAACTCTCTATACGTATTGCCACTCAGTGCAAGCCAGAGTAATCAATGGATGCCAGAAGGCTTGTGCATAAAATCCCCATCCAGTGCCTAGTTATTTAATATCCCAAAACTAGTTTCTGGCTTGTGGTCTTCATCAGTGAGGAGCCTTGGATTTGAGAGCACTGCACCTAGATCTTAAGATTTAATGCAACCCTCCAACAGCCAACTTTTATCTCTACTTAACTACAAAACTATGAGATAAATTGAAAACACTATAATATTTTCAATCCAAGCTCATCAGCTTATATAGTCATGTAGGTTTGAACTCAGTTCAGTACCTTTACATGTTGGTGCCTTTGGTTCTTCAATAACCAATGCAACCCCTATCCTAATAGGCAGGATTGGTTTTAAGCCAATAAACATCACATGATTACCATTTCTTATGTTTGCTTTTAATTGTTATTCAAACAAGCCTTCTGGCATCCATTTATTACTCTGGCTTGCACCGAGTGGCAATATGTATAGAGAGTTTTGCCTATTTAAATAACAGTTAAGAGCAATCATAAGAAATGGTGACCATGTTATGTTTATTGGCTTAAAACCAATCCTGACTAATAGGATAATGATGGCTATGGATATTGAAGAACCAATGGCACCAAAATGTTTAGGTACTGAACTGAGTTCGGACGTATATGACTATATAAGCTGATGAGCTTGGATTGAAAATATTATAGGGCTTTCAATTTAAGTTTCATAGTTTTGTAGTTAAGTAGAGATAAAAGGTGGCTGCTGGAGGGTTGCATTATATCCTAAAATCTAGGTGCAGTGCTCTCAGATCTAAGGCTTCTCACTGATGAAAGCCACAAGCCAGAAACGAGTCTGGGGATATTAGATGAGTAGGCACTAGATGGGGGAAGCCTTCTGATATCCATTGACTACTCTGGCTTGCACTGAGTGGCAATACATATAGAGAGTTTTGCCTGTTGAATTGACCACTACTGGGTAGAGACTGTTTTACAGCCTCTCATAAAAAACAGTGAAAAAAACATCATAGTAATAAACTTTCAGTTATTGAAGAAACATATTTTTAGTCATAAAATTGTTTTATAAATGGGTATTAACGTATTTTTAGGTAGGAAGAAAAAGAAAAAAATGTTCCTCCCTACCTAAAAATACGTTAATATCCATTTATAAAACAATTTTATGACTAAAAATATTAGCCACTTGGACTCAAGCTCATAAGCATATCATGAGGCAAATATTGTTTGAATATTAACGTGACTTTTAATCAAAAAATTAACTTAACTGTAAAATCTTAATAACTATTCAAATATTTTGCTACGAAGTGCATTATTATTTTCAGTTTGAGCTGTAAATTGCAATAATAAAAGTATATTTAATTTGCTTATAGCCGCAATAATAATAAATCCATTTTACTCTACAAATAAAATAAAAAAAACTTAAATTACATTTTGCTGATAGCTAAGTACTTGCATAAAAGTAAAAATTTCTTGTCATACATGACAAAATTCATAAAATAAAATGATATTAATCTCTTAAAATTTTAATTTTTCTTATCATTTTTTTTTTTACTCAGGAATTTAAAAACTTTCATTTTTTTTGTTAAATTGAAATGTCACATCTGATGATTCTTTTATTAAATACTGAATCATTAAATATAAATATTTTGTATGCAAGCTGGTCGCATTCACAGTTGCAGGTGAGTGGATCACGATAATTGTGTTAAATATTGATTCCTTCTGTTCTGATTTGATTTGGAAATTTTTTCAAGGCAAAGGCTAATGAGATATGAAATATGAATAATTTAGCTTAAACAGATTAAGAAATGAATAGAGAGAGCTAGCTAAGAAATTCTAATAATGAAACTAATAAACTTAGTGTGCTTTGCATTAAAAATAATTTTTTTAGATATATAAAAAATGCCTTTAAGAATTTGAAATTTTATTTAGAAACTAAAAAGTTTTTACACACACATACACACATATATACAAAAGTTATATAAAATAGTAGAAACTCCATAATATTATTATAATGTAAGTTTTTATTTGCACCAAGGTACTGTATATTTAAAAAATATTGAAACTTAATGATTCAAGCTTTAAACTTTTTAAGAAATAGTGATGGGAAAGAAGTATTGGGCTTTCAATTGATATTCAAAAATGGTATATATAAAGACAATACTTGAATTCCATAAATTGAAAGCCATGAAAAAATGTATAAAAACATTATATCTATGATATTCAGATCAATACCTAATAATATTTGATGAATTAATTAGAATATCTTCATCATGGATGTGATAATATTATAAATCAATTTCTAATTTAAGAGTAAATTCAGGATATTTGACAACAAAATGGCTAGTTGAAACAAATAATTTCTTTAAAGTTAACTTGCTAAGATTTTTTTCTTTACTTTATTTAGTTAAAATCTAATCCTGAGACCTTTATCTTTTAAGTCTATACAGTTTACTAAGCTGTCCAGATAAGCATTTACACAGGATACTAACTGGATCAAGTGACAATTGAGCACCCAAGTTTCACATTGAATACAACAGTAAATTTAAGTTGATCAAATGAACAATTTGATCAGAAGTAACCTTTTTTGCTTACTTAGAATCAATCCAATTATTTTTATAGTTTAAGGACACTAATTTGTCCTCCATATTAGTATTAATTTGCATCATAGGGACTTTTGGCAGTCCATAGTCAAGAGACAAATTCAGAAAAAATAATCCCATATATCTGCAGTATTTAGTAATAATAATAATAGATATGAGAATACACATTGTTCTTTAAATACCTTTATGTATATTTATATTTATTTTTAAGAACCGTGTATAGTCTATATTTTAAGAATAATATCTTGAAAACCAGAAAACTTATTATATTTGAAATTATGTACATATCAAACTTTATCCCTTTTAATATTACATTACAGTGAATATGTGATAGATATTTGTAAATAAGTATCATTAAATAGTTAGATCATTAAACAAAATAATTTAAAGACATATCTTTCCTTTGTCAGCAAAAGCTAGATTTTTGTTATATCTCTTTTTACTTCGTCATATAAACCATGTTAATTCATTAGGAAAGTTTATTAGATCAATAACAATTAAATTTTATCATTTAAATAACTAAAACTATGAACTATTAGCTAATCAAAATTACCCAAATTTACAAATAAACCAGATTAGTCAAGAAAATAAACTTTAAAACATAACCAATGGTTTCACTGCTACAAACAGACTTCTCAAATGTAAAGGACTAAAAAGTAACAAATTTATACTAAATACTACCCACAATTTCACTTACATTTCACACCCCCTTAATATTAAAAGAACTTTTAAACAAGTTAATTATTTCAGAATCATAAATTTATAATAATGAAGATTTGTTATTATTAAAAATTTATGATTGTGAAGCAATTAACTTCTTTAAAAGTTCTTTTAATATTAAAGATGTGTGAGATGTAAGTGTAATTGGTGGTAGTATTTACTATAAATTTGTTACCTTTTAGTCCTTTATGCTTAAGAAGTCTTCTTTTAGCAGGGAAACCATTTGTTATGTTTTAGAGTTTATTTTCTTGGATAATCTGTTTTAGCTGTGAATTTGGGAGTAATTTTTATTATTTTATTGACTAGTTTATTTTTAGGCTTTTAATGTAATATATTTATATATTAAAATAAAATAAATTCTTCAAGAGTATGTAGATAATTATGAATTGTTAGGGTAATAAATTTTTGTATAAAACAATATTTATTACTTTGCTAAGCCAAACTTTCAATACAGGCATATCATTGTCAAAGCATGATTAAAATAAATATTAGAAAATATATTAACATATTTATATGCATATAAACACATTAAGCTAATCACTGATTATTATACATTTACATATGTGCATGTGTACATTGACCTATTAATTGGCTATGTCAATAAAATATTGACTCTTATTTTTATGAAGTTCTTGGAGTTAGTTATATGGAATGCATCTTTTACTTTTCATTTTCTATTATTATTTTCTAGAAAATTTTTTTTAGCATATTGTTTTATACAAAAGTTTATTGCCATAACAGTCGACAATTATCTACATAATCTTGTAGAATTTATTATACTAAATACTATTATATATATATATATATATATATTGTACCCTTTTTACTAGGTCCAAATAGGTTTACTAAGTCAATTTTTGAAAAATTTTAAATTAAGAGAAAACTTAAATAGTATAAATGCTATATAATGTTGATAAGATTTTTAAAACTTTATAAAAGTAACAATGAGAGTTATAAATGAGTAAAAACTATGTTTAAATACTAAAATTTTAAAATAAAAGCTAAATATTATGATTTGTGTATGGTTGTGAAAACTGTCCATAGTGAAATAATATAGTAAAAGTCCTATTAAACAAAGTTCTAAAAGCTAATTTTTAAAATAATGGCTTAAAATTAAACAAACTAATGTATTTTAAATAAAAATTAGATTTAATATTTATATTATAAATTATTTATTAAAAGTAGAATATTTTGTGGTAGACAAATGTATTTAATTTATTACTGTTTAAATAATTTCAAAATTTATTATTCCAAATTGTATTATTAGTTTTTATTATTTTTTATAATATAATATTTTGTAATTAAATGTTTAAGATAATTCTGTTTTCAGACAGTGAATATGAAAAATTGCTACATATTGTCTGGTTTTTAAGTCAAGTGACCAGCAAATACAGTACTTTGTGCTTGCAAAGTTTCTAAAAGAAAGTTTCAAAATTTCTTTCAGAATTACTTTTAAAAATATTGAAACATTTGTGTATCATAAAAATATTATGTTAGGAAAATTTTTTAATTAGATAGCTTTAAAATAAGTGTAGTTAGTAAAGTTAAATTTTAAAAATAGATATGTTAAAATTAAATATTGGATAAATTGATAAAGTACTATTTAAAAAGTTTTATTTTAAAGTGTTTAATTTGTTTAAATAGAATTGTAAAATCATTCTAGAATTAAATTTTGTAATAATATTTAATATTATAGTATGTATTATAAATTGTATTTCTAAATTTTAATAACCTAAACTTGACAAATATGTAAATTAGATCATAAGTTGAAGATTAAATAACCAATCAGATTGTGGGTTAGATCTGATATAAAAATAGATACTCTCATTTTTGGGACACTTGCTTCTTATTAACTTGTTAACTTATTATCTTATTATCAATATTATTATCATATCAACATATATCAACATCAGAGTATTACTTAGTCTACTTTTTAATAATATTATTTTTTAAGAAAGATTTTGAAGGATTATCAATTTATTAAGTCAAAGTAATAATGAGTCCCTAAATTAATAAATTCTCTACTAGTTATTTTTATTGAAGCTTAAGCAAACTTCATGGTAAAATTATGGATTTAATACCAGAGATAATGTGTTTAAAAGAATTAACAACAAAAATACAGCTGATAAAGAAAGTATAGTTTTAAATGTATTATGGAAGAATTTGTATAATTATTTATTTTTAATACTTTGGATATTTAAAAGAGTGTTGTGTAGATATATTTTTCAAAAAACTGGCATGTTTATGCATTATATTTTAAAAATCTTAAAGTCTTTATTTGGATGACAAAGATTTATCTGAAAACTTAAAAAATTAGTATTTCTTAGAAAATTGGGAAATGAATTTAATATTGAACCTTTAAGGAAAAGATATCATTTATGCTTACATCAGTACTGTGCAGTGAATCTTTTAAAATATTGACTTGAAAGTTATTACAAATCTCTCTTTAAAAAAATGATTAAAAATAAAAACTGACATTATTACAGATATAATTATTATGATAAATTATTGTTAAAAGATATTGTAAATTATTGGTATAACATAAAACTGGTTTTAAATTATTCATCAGAAAAAAAGAAATAAATGGATAATTAAAAGAATAAATATTATCCTGATGGAAAAATATACCATTATAAATGACTTAAAATTTTCATTACTATAAAATAATATTTTTGAATGGAATATAAAAATATGAATTTTCTGTAAAAATACATTTGGATTTATAATAGCCAAGAATGATGCATCTAAAGCCGATAGGATCCAAGTGAACAGGAAGACCCCAGAGATTACTTGTGAAACCTTTTTCAAGTGATATCACATTAAATAGCTGTTATCCTGAGGAAGCTATAGACAGGACTATATTTTTAAAAGACTTTCAAAACAGGATGAATATGGCTAATTTTCAAATAATTTTGGATTTAAAAATTGACATCATTTATTTTTTTTTACTTGAGAACAACTCTGTGCTAGGAGGAAAAAAGAGCTCTTTGTTTAAAACTTCCAGATTGTAATGGTCACTTAGCAACAATGCCAGGGGAACTTCTATGGAATATTGGATGGAATAAAAAACTTTTTAAAATTAAACTTTATGAAGAGAAGAAAGAGTTGGAGTTTAGTAACTATAGTTTTATTATCATTTTACATACTAATTGTAGTATTAAGTTTTTTAGTGTTAGGGTAGGAAAGATTACACTTTAAATATTTTTGTTTATTCTAACAAAATTAATATTTTAAAGAATATTTTAATATTTTGTAAAGTTTTTCATAAACATTTTAAAAGTATAATAGTGTTATTTTGAATGACTGTTATTATTAATTAATGTTTTCTTATGTTAAATATTGGACCAGAAGATGTCTATAATAGTGATTGACAAGTGTAGAGTCACTAGGTAAACTTTATAAAATTTATTAATTTTATATGATGTATATTTTGTTATTTTCTAGAATTGCTTGGAATATTTTCATGATATTGCTTTGTCATATAAGTGTATGAACATGTGTGTGTGCATTAATTACACATAAAATTTTATTATTTTAAGATATAAGCCATGATTTTAGAAAGATATGCATACATTTTTTTTATATTACCAATGTAATATAATTTATTGATACTCATAATTTTTATATGATTCTTTAATGGATGAACCCTACTTTTGGAAATATTTTGAATATTGATTTTAATATCTTAAAACACAATCATTTGTATTTTTATTGCTGAGTTTTAAAAGTGAATAAAACCTTTCTTGTAATAGTTTTAGATTGTTAAAGTCATATGTGAATTTTTTTTATTATTTGGAATAATGCTAGTTATTTTTTTTGCGATGTAGATTATTAAATCTATTGTGAAGTTTTAATTAATAATGACTTTGGGAGTATGTAAAGAAACCTTTGGATGCTTATATGTAGGATCTATGGAGAAGATAGGAAAGTAACCTATATTTTTATCTTAGTAGTTTATGCAAGTACAGATAATGTAGCCCTGTGACTTGTATATATATTTTCCATAGACAGTGTTTTCTTGATATTTTGTATTTTAAAATGTTTGAGTGAGTGCTGAATAAATAGCCTGGACATTATTATTATATTTGAGGGTATTAGACAGAAAAGTCATAGCTCTTTGTTCACACTGTTTCCATGTAGATTATCCAATATATTTTATACTATCGAGTCTTTACTCTAGTTATTTCTTTATGTTCTATGCATCATATCGCTATCTTAATTTCAACAGTTATTACATTGTATAGTATTGTATTTTATGAAAGAAAATAATGAATAATTTTGGATTATAGTATTGTTATTTTGAAAAAAGATGAGATAATTTTTTCTTGTTTTGAATTAAGATCAAATACAAATGAAATTGAATGTAAATGTTAACAGTAAATAATAAAGAATCATAGATATTTTTCATATTTTTATTAAACTATTTAAAATAAAATAAAAGAGATAATAACTATTCACAAGATTTTTGAATAATTTTGATATTTTAATTTTACATGTTAATGCATATTTTTAAAAAATAAAACATCCAAAATGAACAACACAAAATAGAATGCATGCTTGTATTATATGAATATTATTTTATATTTTTAAACATACATGAAACATATATATATAGGGTTTTTTTTATTTAAAGAGTAGTACAAAGCAAAATATTTAGAAGAATACCAATATTATTATTTTAATAAAGTCAATTTTATTTATCGAATGAACCAAGAAAAAAATATTTAAAATAACACTACCACTATTATATTAGATAAGTTTAATTTATTTATTGTGAGAATATTTGAACATATTTTAAAGATGAATATTATTTAAGTATTTCATATGTTATATATTTTTTGGTATACACTTATGAAAACCATATGGTCTCTCTATGTTTAATTAATAGATTTTTTTTATTAGATTATAAGAGTAGTCTTAAATTTGTAATATATTTTAAATAAATATGCCATAAATAGTACATAAGTCGGAGTAAAGGCATATCTACTTGTTGATTTATTTATTTTTTATAATGTGGAAATATGTAACCTAATATTATTTTCATTAGCTTTATATTTAGGTTTTATTAAGGATAATTGTAAATAGTGTATATAGTTTTTGTTAAATGTATAGGATAATAAAATTTGTTATTTTTTTTTATAAAACTTTGTGTTATGTTGATTTATTCACCATCACAAATACATGATTGACAGATACCAAAATAAACATAATATTTGCACAATACAGGTATAATTATTTATTTTTAAGAGATAATAATGATTCAGAGTATAATATACTTGAGAAATTTCCTTTTGCATTAATATTATTATTATGGTCATAATTAATTGCACAATTTATTGTCTAGAATTTTAACATTTTTTGATGCCACATATTTTTTTAGATTGTATCAAATTATGCCACATATTCTATTGAAAAATTCCACCTGAGAAATAAAAAAAATGTATTACTTATTGTTATTATTATTGTTGTTAGTCATCATAATATTGAACAGTGGATAAGATTAATAATTATTTATCGAAGATTATTATTATTATTTATTATTGTTATTATTATTAGTTAGATGTAGTTGAGGATGATACAAAATCCCTTAGCAGACTTGACTACAGGAGATTATAAATTGATTAGAGTTATTTTAAAGAACCTGAGATAATTATAATTGTATTGTTTTAATAAAGAGATTAGAATTTATTTAGTAACATTATTCTAAATTGACTATTATTATGTTAAAGTCTTAAGAATACTATGAAATTTTTTATTATTTGAAATAATAGGGGGGATAGTATTCTTATGCCATTAAGATTGTATCCTGTGGGATATTGGATCAATGTAATTCTTTACTGCTTGACCTCCACTTAATTGTCTCATGATTTATTAATATTTTATTTATTTAATAAAAAATTAAAAGACTGAAGTGGAGTTGGGATGGACATATTGCTAGAAGAGATGAGAATAAATGGACAATTGAAATCTTAAAATGGATTCCAAGAGATTGTAAAAGACTCAGAAAAAGGCCACAAGTGAGATGGATGGATGAAATGAGAAAGTGTTCAGGGGTGATATGGAGAAGAGAAGCTAAAGATTGGAGAAGATGGATTGAACTTGGAGAGACCTTCATCCTGCAATGGATTGATAATGGTTGATGATGATTATTATTATCATAGGATATCTTTATTATTGATTATATTAAGATTATATGTATTTTAGCCGAGGGTAATCATTTTATCTGAGCTAGTCCTATATTTCCTATTATTATATCAACTCAATGATGAGGGTACAATATATATATATATATATATATATATATATATATATGTATAATATATATATATATATATATATATATATATATATATGAAATATTATTCAGGCACATCTGTGTATAATTTATTGAAAACATATGAGTTATTTATTTATATAGCACTATGTTTTAATCTGTAACAATCATTAGGGATTACTCCACTACACATGCTCTGTAAACTAATAAACACTTTGGCTTCATTTTATCTTTTCAAAAGTCTTTATCTTGTGTTTGGAAAGGAGAGTATTCTTTAAAAAAAGTTTATTAGTTTACCATGCATGTGTAGTAGAATAATCCCTAATGATTGCTGCTGAATATATATATATATATATATAAACAAACCAATGTTTTATATATATATTTATTTTCAATAAATTATACATTAATGTACCCACTTGATATTTCATTTATATCTGTAGCCTATGAAAATCTTCGATTTAATATGTATATATGAAAGTAAATGTAATGACATTTTAATAAGTTATACTTTAATATTATTTTATTACACATGGTTGCTCTTGAAAACATGTTTTATAAAACATCCTTTGTCCCTGAGAACATTCATTTTAATATATATATATATATATAAGGACTTGAATTTATTATTTTTAGTCTATATTTAACTTTCACTCTATCTCAAACAATCGATGCATGTGACCACATATGTGAAAAAGATAATTGATTCCCAATATATATATTCCACGCAGAACTAGCACTCATAAGTTAGGCTAGATCATAATTTCTCACATCTATATACAATCAGAACTTGACTTATATTAAGACAGCAATTTTTTAAACTTCATTGGACAGACTTCAATCTTCTTCCCCTTCCAACAATTCAACAATCCATTTTATTAACAACCAATGATGGAATGCTCAAAGCCTTTGGTGGATTTGATATTGTTGTCATACCCATTTAAACAATACATCAATTTAACTTCTCATATTATCAGAGCATTATATATCTGGTTATATTATATAGTAGGGGGGGGGCTGGACTTATACTATGATGTAACCTATTTTCAAATTAATATGTAATTAACCTATTCATTCAGTAACACATGAAAGTTTATTATAATAAGTAAAGGGATTTGGACTTAGGATTTTCAGACTATACTCATCCTCTACTTCATCTCAAATAACTGATGCCCATGACAACACACATGTGAAAAAAATAAATGATCCCAAAATTACATATTTCATGTAAAACCAGCACTCATCAGTTGGGCCAGATCATAATCTCCCACACATATATACAATCAGTGTTTGGTTTATATTAAGATAGAAATTCCTTAAACTTAGCTTCAATCATCTCACCTTCCAACAATTCTTAATATAAGTTGAGCACTGATTGTATATATGTGTGGGATATTGTGATCAGACTCAATTGATGAGTGCTGGTTCTACACGAAATGCATATATTGGGGGTTATTTATTTTTTGCATGTGTGTGATTATGTGCATCAGTTATCTGAGATGGAGTGGATGATAAATATAGACTGAAAATCCTAAATTAAAATTCCTCTATTTACTATAGTAAACATACTGAATTAATAGGTTAGTTATATTTATATATATATAATGGGAATCAGAATGTGCTTTAATTAAGACTGGAGAAAATAAGATTATCATTTTTTGTTCAATAGCTAATTAGTTTGATGAGATGCCATCAAGTTCTTTAAGACAGGGAAGATGATTGAGATGGAGTTTAAACTCTTAAGTTTCTTCAAAAGGCTGTGTACTTTATAAAATAGGAAAAGTAATATATCAAAACTATATGAAAAATAAAAACAACTATTATGTATACTAGATTCCTCTTCACACATTTTCTATTTTTTTTTTTATAAACATTACATTTAGCAAATCATTTCAAGCATAAGTCAGCAAGTCATGAAGCTCTCTGATCTACATATTAAATGAAACAATTAGTTTCACAAATATAATAAAATATTTGTTGATGCTTCATTAAATTTATTTTTAGACATATACAAAGATTTATTAATTGCTGGAGTGTTATTCATATTCCTCAATCAGATTACTAATGAAGATTTTGAATTCATTTGGTGTGTTATCTATTCATGACCCTTTTAAATAAGCTTGACTTTCCAGAATTTCATTTATTTTCTCTGAACAATTTACTGTCAAAGTCAAATTATTTGATCTTTAAGATATTTGAACCATTTATTACTGAAGTATTACCTCCTAATTAATCAAACTAATTACAACTTAATAAGGGTTTAATTATCCTTTACCACATTAATAATTTTTTTTACTATAATCTAGCAGTGATATTGTGTTGGGAACACATCTCACATAGTCATTTATAATTAATAGGTGTAAACAGTATGGATACAATGTATGGAATTAAATTTCTTTCCTACTTTGCAAATTCTCCAGAAAGTAATAATTCATAATTTTAAACTTCGTTAAAGTAAATAATCAAATATGATCACCTTCTTCAATTATGTATATTGTTTATATTATGTAACTATTTCTAAATATATCAGAATTGAAATAGGTAACATACAGAACTAATTAATAAATTTACTAAATAAACCAATTACATAGACAAAAGATCAATAATCTTCATTTAACATTCAAGCTATGATGTATATATTAAACATCTCGAAAATATCTTCATGGATATATATATATAACAAATCTGCGAACACTAATAAATTACTATCCTAATACAGTACTAATAAATTCATTCTCACAATTATCTCATTGTGGTTCATGGAACAAGACATGTTAATTTTACATGATAAAAATATAAATAAATTCACAGTAAATTCTCCCTAAACTTATATAAATTAACGTTTTCAGTAATACCAAATGATAAATGGCTACATTATTTTTATAACATACACATTTACCTCTTAAATCATTTTAATTGCACACAACTCTTATTAATTTCAACCATTTGCAATACTCACAGTAAAGAATAAATTATTTATTTATCTTCAGATATTAATTAAAATAAGTTATTTTTTATCTCTTTAACTCAGTTTATTTTATTAAAACGGAATCATAAGGTATTTTATATATTTTAAATATCTATAATTTCACAAATTAATAACTTATAGTATTCATTATCAAATGTATATAATTAATGATTCAAATTCTTCTGCATAGACATTCATATATATATATATATATACACACACACACAAACCACTATTCATTCCACTAATGTTGAATAATTTTATTTTAGTAATTAAGAAATGTATTTAATTTAATTTTGACTAATTTTTAAAGTTGATATTTATAATAAAAAGTCTTTTAAATTATCATGTATCACATTATTTATCCTTCTTCAGATGGATCTATTTAATATAGCAGTCCCTTTTCAATAAACCCTTTATTTTATTTTTGAAAAAAATCAAAAGTTATTTGTAATTGTTTTATCATGTCTAAAATTAATACCACAACATTTTAAAATTACACTTACCTTTTTTAAACAAACATAATACTAAACTGTGATCTGTGTTAAAAATTATTGAAAGTTTCCTCAGAAAATCTATAACTTTAAATCTTAATATTGCTGTTATCCTAAATAATAATGACCTGTGTTTTTAAAGTATATTTTAATGTAATGCTTTTATTGATGTTAAAGTTGGAAAAAATATAGAGAGGTCAGAATCTTACAGAGAGAAAGTAAGATCAAAAAATTTCTTTATCCTATGACAGAAAAAAATGTCCAGAGAAATTCATGTTCTTTTATTCTAATTTTTATGCAAAGATTTTGATGTACAATGATATATCATTTTTTTCTGTGTATAAAGTATTTTTGATTATTTTACACACTAATTGGCTCATTATTATAAAGAAATACACAGGTAAATTTTCAATTTATTCATTTATGTTTTATTTGTAGAAATAAAAATCATTTACTTCTGTTTCTGATCACAACTCAATCCTTTTTTCTTTTCAAAAATATACAGTACATATAGCCATATAATTCTATAATTAAAACCACTTCTTTTCTTTTCAAAAACTTTATTTGATGTATATATATATATATCCACTTATTTCCAATGTTTCAACTATCTTTACTCTATAGTCATTTTCAAGGATCTAGAAAAAACATTACATTATAAACAAACTTCACATAGATCCTTGAAAATGACTATAAAGTAAAGATAGTTGAAACGTTGGAAATAAGTGGATATATATATATATATATATATATACATCAAATAAAGTTTTTGAAAAGAAAAGAAGTGGTTTTAATTATATAATTATATGGAAATAAAAATCAATAAACTTGATCATAATATAAAGGAAAAAAATCAGAAACACACATCAAATTTTGTATGTAATTGATTTTTTTTATATTTATTTTGCAAATTTTATAACAGTAATAACATTTGAGTTACTCCCCATCATTTTTTATTAAATCCTCCCACATTTGAAATGTGCTTTTACCATAAAACAATATATAAAAATGTAGCATAAAATTATTCTTAAAAAAATATTTTGATAAACTTAAATTGATAAAGAGAGAAAACTTAGAAAAATTATGCCTAAAAATGTATACAGCAAAGTATTTAATTTTTCAAATGATGAAAACAGCTCCATTGTTTTCCCTGTTGAAACTTTTTGCAATCTTTCAATTTTGGGATTTGGTATTAAATCTTTATCTTGTATTAGATTTGAATAAATTAAACATGATTTGTTAAAAATTTAAAATTACATATGAAAAATATCCCAAAAATTGAATTTGAACTTTGCAAATATAGAAAAAATACTAATAATGAGAATCATAAACTTTATTTTGATTGGATGATATAAAGGAAGGTCATCTCATCTCAAGTAGTGAAAATAGAAAATTACCCAAATCTAGGTTTTTTTAAACATGAATAAGTGACATTAATTTTGTGAAAGCTATTAAAGTAATTCCTTAAACATACATCTGATTTAAAAACATCCAATGTTGTTTTTATTTTAGGTATATTATGAGATCTAATTCATTTAAAAAACCTCTAATGCTCAAACAAATTGAACATATAAAAAATAATTAATAACATAACAGAAAGTCTCAATCCTGATTAATAATTAAATCATTGGTAGCTCTGAAAGTTTTAGGGGGAAATGCCATCTCTATGCCTTCCATGATTTAACGTTTACTCTATTATAGACAGTATATAGCTGGGATTCTTAAAATATTTAGTTACTGAATTAATGACAAGATTAATTTGGTTTAAAGTATTTAGGATATTTTAGTCTCAGATTATCATCTTTTATATTACAAAGAAGAAGTAAAGTTATTTGCCTGATGTAAAATGAATCATTGAAGAAATGCACTAGTCAAAAGTTATTTTAGAATACTGAATATATTTCCATCTAATGCCCGTTGCTTTTAATATAAGTGTTAAAGATATGCTGAGAAAATCATTCATATTTTTATTAGTTGTGTAACAGTATTTTTATAAAAAAAAATTAATTAGCACTCAAACTTGTTTTAAATGACGTTTTGTAAGTATTCCTGAAATATATCACACATACCATCAACTTTATAAATGGCAATAATTTTAATAATGTGCATAACAAACTTCGATGTAAATTACATCAAAATTATTTCTCGGTGAAAATAGTAAATATTTTTTAAATAGTTCAAAATAGTATATATTTTTCAAATTAAAAAATGATAAAAATATATGTGTATATGTCTGTTAGTGCTGTAAGTTTTAGTTAATTTTTCTTAAATCAGTCTATTAAAAGCACCTTGTCTGAATGCAAATAATGAAAAGTTTTTGAATAGTGACAAATAACTTTACTGTTTGTCTGTAGGAATAACATTAACTTTTAAAGCTATCAGCTAGTTCTCATTGCAAACTAAGGTGATATTCTTAGAAAAAAAATTAAACAGGAAAGAAATTTGAAAGTCAATTTCTTGATGACCTACAGCAATCAAATATTACCTGTCAGTAAAGATTAATCAGCACAAAGAATCCTAACAACAGAGAACTTATTTAGTTCAAGCAATTATTTAAACATTATGTTTAGTGATTTAGATAATGCATTTTTATAATAAATTCCAAATTTTTCATCTTAATACTAATCATAATATTTATATATTTAAAATTTATATTTAAAAATCAATTTTTACAAATCTAACGTATATTTTTATTTTATAAATTTCCTGTTTGAAAATTATATATATAAACACAGTGTATAAAAGTGCTGCAATTTACATATTTAAATGTACATATCATCATCATTTCCAATCATTATCGATCCCCTGCGAGATAAAGATCTCTTCAAGTTTAATCCAGTTTCTCCAATTTCTTGTCTCTCTTTTCCACATTATGCCAGAAAACTTCAGCCCTTCATTTCATGTGATTTCTTTGAAGATCTTTTATAGGTTCTTGGGATTCAATTGAAAGCTTTTATTGTCAATCTATTATCATCTTTTCTATAAATATCTTCATCCCAGCTCACTTTCAGTCTTTTAATTCTTAGAATGATGTCTATAATAACTGTTGTCTTCTTGCTCCTGGATTTTATTTTTGATATTTTCTTGTTACTCCTAACATGCAATTCTCCATATTTTTTTAATGGTCTGAAAGTGTCCAAGTCTCAGATCCATTAAATGAGAACTGTTAAAATGCATTTATTAAAAGCTTTCTTTCACAAACACAGAGGCATATTTCCTTTTAATACTATGTTATTTCTATCAAAAGCATTCTCTCCAAGTATAATTCTGTGATTAATTTTATACATTATGCTTCCATCTCTATTAACAATCTAGCCAAGATATTTATAGTTATTTTTCTAATTTATGAGTATCAATTTTTATTTCTTCTTCTGGAAAAATCACACATTGAATATTATATCTTTGTTGTTATATGTATTTATACATGTCAACAACAAATCTTTCATGAAAGTAAAAATAATCATTTTTGGACATATTAATTGTATCTATTTTTCCATATTATTATTAATGCATTAAAAATTTACCAATTTAAAAAGACGATTCTACCTAAAAAAAACAATTTAAATCAATATTTAACTAAAAACACACTGTTATTCATTTTAAATAAAAATTAGTGGTAATGGTAGCATGATAATTTCTAATTTTAAAAGTGTTGATGATAGCAGTGAATTCAAGCCAGAGTAGAAAAGAAACTTAAGTCACAAATATGCTTACATTATTTTTTAGATAACTGGTCTATAGCAAAACTATCTAGCCAGTCAATATTAGTCTGGTAATAAGTACTCATTGATTATTAATTAAAGTAAAAAATATGACTTTCAACAATGGATTCTCTGCACATGATTTATTTTTAGTGTACCAAACACTTTAGATTACAATCATTGTTTTCTGGCAGCAAATAATTATAACTGACTTTGAGATAGCATTAAACTATCAATCTTAAAAGAAATAATTTGGATATGTATCAAACAAACTTTTTTAATATGAAAAAATGAATTCAAAAATATCTACTGATTCAATTGATAGAAGTAATGACTACCTTAAAACAAGTAGATTATATGTGTTGTGGATAGATAGATGGAAGTTTATTTATTAGATGAGGTGACAGATTGGGTTAAACCTTGACACCGTAAACATCAAAGATATGCACACATATATAATGAGATCTTCAAGATATGTACTGTAAACTTTGATTAAATAAATAATAAGTTGAATGGTTAATAAAATTCAAATAAAAATTTTAATTCAAATATATAATAATATTAACCAATGTGATGATGATGACCTATAATTTAAAAGTACAAGTACTTCCAAAAGTATTTTATTTGTTTTTCAGTTTCAATAAAAAGAAACTCAAAGGCACCAAATGTCCCAAATAGAAAGTTTATTTTTGGAAAAGTTTTTCAAGGAACAATCATCATCAATTATTATTGCCATCCCAGCATGTTCCCCCATAGATTTCATGATATTGTAGGACTGTGGAGATTCCCTAGCATATGGGTGTATAAATCATATGTTTGAATTGACTTACAAACAAACTAAATGGATTAATAAAAAATATTTAATAATTTATTAATAATGAATAAATAAAACTGTTGCATACATACTCACAACTACTAACACATACACAAAAATATTATAGTAACAAAATATATTTTAAGTTTAAACTATGGTTCAAGTTTAAGTCCTTATGGTATTTGTAATGATGTTAAATAGAGAAACAGTCACTAACAATTTTTTCCAACTATCATTCTTTTAATGTTCTACTGTTATCTTCCTTAGATTTCCTGATGATGGTCTTTTTCTTAAATACTGATGTTATTAGAGAGAGTAAATACAGCAACACTGTTGATGTTCTATGAGATATATTATCTGTAGGTTTTGAGCAATTTATATGGCACTATCTATTTTTTCCACAACATTATAGAGGTGTTGCACCAGATGGTTTTGCAAACTTCAGCATCAGTTTCTGGATTTGTCTGTGTTTTCCAGGTATTTTTTATTGGTGTAGTTTTTGGTTAACTAGCCACACATAGTAGATGGATTTCTTTTAAATAAAATCATTGTGCTGACTGTTGTAATGGAAGTATTGAAAATTACATTGAAAACAGGCAGTAAAATATAGATTATGGTGGAAAAAGAGTTTTAATCAGCAATTGTTTCTCACATTTGTATGGATCATAGCAACATAGCTTTAGCACTAGACTGCACTCCTCCACAAAGCAATATGGAATAAACTTATGGGTTCCTAGAATTAAAATGATAGTAATAATAGGTGCTTAGTTTCTTGTTTCTGACCTATTTATACCAAATTGATGTTATTCAAACAACATGATTTTCAAATAAAATATATTTCACCGGCTAGAAGACATATAACCTTTGCATCATTACAATAATATATATTTTGAAAAACACCCCTTTACTCTCTCCAAAGTATGTTGTGAATACAAATTTTAGTATATTATAGAATGTTTTTTTTATAAATAAAAGAAGAGAAAAAAATAACTTATCACTTCCTCTCTTTCTTTATTTCCATTTCATTAATATATTATCTGCCAAATTTTAGTTTTTTAGTTATAATTTCTAAAATGTTATTAATATTAACATTTTAATATTTTATTCAAATTTACCATTTGATTTTCTATAAAAATGGATCTTGTTTAATTAAAAATACTGTACTAAAGGCAAAATAAATGTTTGAAATTTATTTTTAAAAAACTATGCAATTTAAATTCTTTTCTATATCAAGACTACTTTTCTTCCTTTCTTTACATTGTAATTTATTGTTCTCTTACATATCACAAAATAAATATTTAATAATATACATGAATTCATTTTTCTTTTAATCTTTAGGCAGTTTACATTTTTATTTCTCAAATGACAAGTGCACACACATAAATGGCAGTTTGTATATCTATTAATCAGTTTGCATGAGTCTTTATTAAACACATTTTTCCTCTCTTTCTGCCACATTATACCATAATCAACTGAACTACATTAAACTTGTTAGAGCTAAAATAACATAATGTTATAGATATATGAGTAATTTATATGGAAGCAAACTATTTTTCACACATGCATTATGAATTATGATCACTTTTCATCAATAAATATCTTAAAAACATGAGTGGACACCCATATTTAGGACATTCTTTTAAACAAACCAACATTCATTAATAAAACTGGTAATAAGATGTAATTTTTTAAACTTCCAGATCTTTAAATCAGTTTATTACTAGTAAAGGTTTGAATAATTAATTCCAGGGGATGGTGCTATTTTTAACTGCCTGTGATAATAAAACACCTTAGTTTAAATAAAGGTAAGTATTAAATAGCATAGCAATTTTTGATATATAAGTAATTTAGATGGAAGCAAACTATCTTTTCCATATGAGCACTCCTCATCTATTTAAATTAAAAAGATTCATTATCCTAGATGAATAATAATGGGATACTTTATCTTGATTATTTAAACATTTACTATTAATAAGCAGATTCAAAGATCTGGTAGTTTAATAAAATCATACTCTATTAACAACATTGTCAACGAACATTGGTTTATTTAAAAATAGGCTCTATACATGGGTGGCCACTTGTGTTTTTTAAAAATGTATTGATTGGGAGAGTTCACAATTCACAACACGTGTAAATGGCAGTTTGTTTTCATCTAAATTACAAATATATATAGAAATTGTCATATAGATACTTATATATACTTAAAAATCATAACTTTAAAAAAAAAAAAAGCTTATTCTAAAGTTATTATATAAACAAAAGCCATACCTTCAGGAAATTAATCATTAAACTTATTTATGTTATGATAGCACAATCATATTTTATATTTTAAGAATGTATTGTATCAATTTTTGCTCACAGGTAAATAAACATAAATATTAATATATTTTTATTGATACATATGTTTTACTTCTCATATATAAATATTCATGGATATTTTATGTAAGTAAACTAATAATATATACATATATATTTATTACGTTCATATTTTGAAATAATTAATATAGCAATAAGTTTATTGTTTAATGATAAAAAGCTTGTGGGTGAATATTCTTCATATCTTGGAATTTAAAATATTATTAATTTTTAAAAAAAAAATTGTAAATAGCCTTATTTAATAATAAATGAAAAATGCATTATTTTAAAGTAAATATACAATAGATTTATTTAAATGTTATATTTTATTTTTCTAAAATAATTTTCTTATTCAAATTGTAATGTGCTTTAAAAGTGAACATTCCAAATCATGAATAGATGTGTGCACGTTTTTGGACAAGTACTAAAAATCATGGAGCATAAAAATGTGAGGATGACCCAGACATTCCAAAAATGTCATGGCAATAAATTATGAAATATTAAAATATTCAAAAATGTCTTCTTTTTTATGCTCATTTTATTATATGTTAATGTATAAATAGTTAATGGACATGGAAAGTTAAATAAATTAAAAACTTGTTTGAAGAGCTAGATAGTCCTTCATAGTTACCTACTATCTTTTTATCTGGCTTGAAAAATATCCCAGAAAACATTAATAAAAAAAATAATATCATCTTATTGATTACTTTAAAAAGGAACTGTTTAAAGAATAAAAACTATAATGGCATTTTCTAAAAGCTTTCCTAGAAAATTGCTAATTGACTTGGGCCATATTCTTTTAATTTGTAATAAATAACTGATATAAACAATATGCAAATAATTTTATTTCAATAGATACTTGTTAATGGGTTTCTACTTTAAAGTCTATATCATTGCCTATTAACATACTAAAATTATTGAAGGACAAAAACCCACAGGTTAACATGAACTCTTTTTTTAAAAATCTATGTTGCATATGTTACATTTATGTAATTTTTTTAAAAGTATATTTTCATAATTTTTCAGGACCACATCAGTATGAAAAACAATGTAGACTTATTAATAACAACATATCTATCTCATATACATTAAATTCTTTGTGTGAACCATTAATATATGTGCATGAATGAGAAACATTATTAAACTAAATTATATTAAATTAAATGATTATGTTTTTTTCTAGTCAATCACCTTTATAAGACATATAGTATGTTTTCAGTGGGTTAAGTGAATTTATTTTTTAGTTAGATATTACAGTCTTTATAAAAATAGTGGCTCTTTTTTATATTTAGAATACATTTTTAATAGCAAGATACTCCTCCTAAATTATGAAGTAGCATATAAAAATGTTTTATAGTTAAGTCATCATTCTTTATACTCTAAATAATTTTTGTAATATAATATAGTAGTACAAATTTTTAAAAAAAATAAAACTTTGTCAGTGTAATGAAAATCAGTTGCACAGAAGAACACAAAAAAATGTTAACTACTATGTTATTTTTACTTTGTTGTACATTTAAAAAATGCATTTTTTAGTAAATTCTGTTTAGATTTTTAATTAGAATCATGGTTGCAACTAATATGATCATGAAAAAATCAAGAAAATCACTAATCGTGGAAACAGAAATAGATATCTTAAGTTGACTGGAAAAAGAAGGAAATCATGATATCTGTTCTTGTATGGCTTTATCCAAGTTACCAACATTACTATTTTTAAAAACCAAGACAACATAGAACAAAGTGCTCAAACTATCATTGGCATATCAAAACTTTCCAAAATTATAAAATCATGACATCCCATATAAAAAATATTCAAGAAGCATGTCAATTAGTCATTCTAAACTCTAGATTCTCAACCATCATCTGATGCTCTCATTAAAAAACCAATATCATCAAATGATTTAGAATGCAACAATGGACCTTAGAATAAGGAATTCATGATTCATAAAATTAGACAATTATGATTGATGAATGTATCATTGGAAAGAACAACTTTAAATAAGTGTTTTTTTACATAGATTTAAATTGTATTATAACACCTACATACATATTTTAAGTACATATCTGCATATACACATAGCCCAGTTTACATGAGCATGTAATGGACATTAAGGATTTTTTAATTATTATAGATACTAGATTATGTTGTTTGTTAACATCTCATAATGTAATTTTTAACTGGAGGAACTAACCATTTTTTTGCATAGAAACTCATTGTAGCTACTTGTTCTTTATGCAATATTCTTGCTTAAGAATGAGCTTTGGAAGACCAATTGCCTTTGCTAAGATGGTCAAAGGTATATATTTAAATTCATTGAATGCGGCTAATACTTAAACAGTACCAATATCAATAACAATCAACAATCTCAATATTTTGTCATGGCAACATCTTATTAATAATAAAGTTAGAAATTCACTTTTATCTATGGTCTAATGTGGTTATATAGATACTAAAAACTACAACTTCACCACAGGGAATAAAATTTTTGTTACAAAGAAATTTAAATAAACCTCATTAAATATGTAAATATAATCTTTTCTAAAAGTCAAAGTGCATTTATAACTTCCAAACTACATTCCAATAATATATAATGTTTAAGGCTAGATAAATTTATAAATGCAAATTCATTGAAAGCAATCAACATTTAACACAATACCAATATCAATAATCTCAATCTGTAGATAGAAATCCACCTTTATTTATGCCTCTAATATGTGTGTATAGAACTTAAAGGTTGCAGCCTTATCACACAGAGTAAAATTATTTAATATATATTATATTTATGTGTAGTTCTTGCACATTTTTTCATATAACGTAACACATGCTTACATGATTTTTCAAAATGTACGCTCATAGACATATTAGAAACCTTATAGCTCTTAATGTAAATGGATAGTGAACTGCATTAAATATTTATTTAGTTGAAGATATTGTTTGCAATTAATTTGGAAAGCAATAACTATCTTATCACATGCTTTGACATTTCCACACTGTTAGTATAATATCTGTAATGTACATCACTTTGATAAACAACTTATATCAAATAACAGTTTAATTCTGCATATGATTTTAAAATGAGTTTATAATAATAAATACAATATCATTTCATTTAATATTATTTTCTTTACCACTGAATGTAAATCAGAATTTAAAGCTGATTTTTTTAAAAAAAAAGTTATATGATCAAAGTAATCAATAAAGAAAGATTGACTAGATATAAAAATGCAAAGCAATAAGAAAGGAATTATAAATAACAGTGCTTATATTGATATCTCAAATTTTAGTCAGTAGTTTTTTTTTTAATGTTTTTGAATGTTTATTTTTTTTTAATTCACTTCATTTTTATTTTATTACATCTCATTATCAAAATGAATTAATTGAGATGGTTCTTCCCATAATTTTGATATTATCTATTTAATTAATATTTTTACTGGTATTTTTTTATTTTAAAATAAAAATATATTACTTTTTGGATGTTATTTGTCCATTGTTACAATTTTCATAAATTTTAAGCATATTAGATGCATTATTAAACTATATAAAAACATTTCATTATATTTACAATTTTGACTCTTAATTAATTGTTTCACATTAAACTTGAAATTTAAAATATAATTTTCAAAACTATTAGTAATATAATTTTCTTTTATTGTTTTCTCATATTTATGCTTAATAGTCAATCATTTTAATTTAATTTGTCTATATTTTAAAAAATAATTAAATTAGATACTTTCTTTTGTATATAAATATAGTGCACTGTTCTTATCCTAAGCATTTCTAAGTCCATAATATGTTGTCTCAAATAGGAAATTGAATAGATAGTTCTTGTTTTTTAATATAAAATGATATTTAATATGTAAATAGAGATAAATTTAAAAAATGCATGATGAAAACAAAGAATAGAAAATGAAAATAAGTTGTTGTTTTTTATAACAATATGTAATGACATGATTGATATAGTCAAAAATATTAATTTAATGACAAAACTAATATTATGCAAACAAAATATCATGAGGACATTGTTATATTTAAAATTATACAAATAAAATTGTAAATGATAATTGGTTGAACATAATACTAACATTGATTATATCTGGTTCTTTTAGGATAATGTAATCATTTGGCCAATCAGTCAGAATCCAATGATATTGAGCATCTTTTTGGCAGACTAATCTCAGTGGAAATTAATCCTCTAATTTTTAGTTTTTAAGATAATGTTGTTTGACCATTCTAAACTGAACAGAATGCCATCATTTAATTGCATTGTAGCAATAACTTGATTGAGGTTTAAGTGGTACATCAGTTAACACAATTTTACAAACATTATTTGTAAGCACAATGACTGAAAAGCAATTATTAAATGATGGTGATATTTAATCTTTTGGTTTACAATTTATTATGGATCATGGACATGACTCCACTTCAGACAAGATAATATTTAAAATACTAGTGATTTGTCATGTCTGTGCATTAAAAAGTAATAAAATATGCAAAGTTCATTCAAGTGGATTTCAAAAAGAGTTATTCATATAAGTAAGAAAGGAGAAATGAAAATAAATTGATCCTAATAAGCATTCATAAACATAAATTATAGAGTTCTTAATGGGCTAAAAGATAATAATGTTTTTTAAATATCAGAAAAGATAAATTAATAATTTTTAATAAAATCATGGAGGGTAGCATGAAAATGTAAAGTTTTTACAGAAAATAAAGAAATAACTGCGTAACTATATGAAGTGTAAAATCATTAAGGACAAAATTGTACTTTATTTTCCAAAGTAAATTTTAAAATAATGCCTTAGTATAATATATGCATAAATTTTAATGCTTTTGTTTCAAAAATTTAATAAAATAATGCAAACGGTAAACTTATTTAATGTTTACAATCAAAAGAAACTAAATATTTTTATAGGTATATTTGCATTTTCATTGTTTTAAAAGCCTGTTTGAAGGAATAAAATTATCAGACTTGTTAATGAAACAGAACAGTTAAATTACAAACAATTAAAAAGAATATAAATATTCAGACAAAAGAAATAAATATATTATGCAAATTTCTTTAATGTCATTTAGGGCTGATTAATTTTGATTGTATTATTTCTCGAAGAATCAGAAAATAAATAATTATACTTCAGTAATGTATTTTATCTTCAGGGAATAATTTTTTGCTAATTCAAAAAGATTATCAGCAAGTGAATGACTTAAAAAATAAATGACAAAAATAATTTCTGTCATGCAGTTTAACTTTTAAAATGAAAAAGAAAATGCACTCTGATAAAAAAAAAAAAAACATTGAAATAAATCATACTTAAAATTTTACCACAGAGGGCAGCATAAGAAAATGATTTAAAAGAAAGAAATAGTTTTGGTGACCTATACAAAAGTAATTAAGGAAATAAGGGTTAAATTAAGTAAACAAATGTCAAAAATTGTGTTAACAAAAGAGCTAAAAAAAGAATTTTTTTAGAAGAAATAATAACTAAGATAATAAATAGGTAAAATTACTTCAAAATCATTTTGAATAATTAAAACAGTCATTTAGATGATCGGAAAATCAAATTAATAAATGATTCAAAAACATAACTAATAAAAAAATTAACATTATTCTTATATAATATATAAAAAAAATTGTATTGGAAAGAGTCAAAGTATCAGATTTAACATATAATCACAATAACGCATTGTGTGTTTATAAATGGTATTAGATATTCTGGAGATCCTTTATATGGAGGTATATACTTTACTTGTGAATATGTGGACAGTAAATGAATCAATTCAAGAGAAGATTGAAAGATAACATTTTTATATGAACAAATGCAAAAAGAAAGTTAGAAATGTTTTATAAATTTATAGGTAAGTGAATTTCAAGGAAAGTATATGTGAAAAAGATAGTACAATATGTTAAAGAATTAAACAGTGATTTTATGTGATTTCATCTGTATAGAAAAATGGATACTTTGGTATTAAACCTGCAACATAGGGGAGATAGGAGGCCTTTTTACATCCACAATAAATGTCTAATGTCACAATGACATCAAAATAAAAGGAAATAAACTCTGTGAGTATATGTGTAGAAATATGTTTTTCTTTTTTTTTCATAACACTTTGACATTTTCAGTCTTATAATTAATATATATATCTTTTGTGAGATTTTTGTTTCTTTTTTTTTTTGGTTTAATTTGTTTATAACAAAAAATATGTTTATTAGCACTTCTGTTGAAAATCCCAGTCCGTGTGGAAATGTGTTTTTTTTTTATCAACGCGATCCGATTTTTTTTAATACTTCGACATTTTCAATCTCATAATTAATATGATTTTTTTTTCTTTTGTGGTTTTTGTTTCATTGTAATATTTATTTATTTTTTTGTGTTTTTTGTTCCATTTTTTTTTTTGGCATAATTTGTTTATAAAAAAATAAGTTTATTGGTATTTCTGTTGAAAATCTCAGCATACCCTGCAATCATGTGCTACATTTCCGAAGGAAAATCTTTAGTAGAGATCTTCATTTTCTGTGATAATATTATTTTTTTTGTTTCAACGTGACAATTTCTGTTATATATTACATGGTAAATATCATATGAGTATATTTAATGTGTTTTTATAAATATTATTTAAAAACCAAAATCATTTACTGTTTGTTTAGTGCATATTTAAACTAATAATATTCTTGTATAATTCCATTATTTTATTAAGATCACAAATCACTTTTTTTTTACTTTCAAACATCATTCTAAAACCTTGTTAGTGTCCAACTCATACATATTTGAATGTCTCATTATTTAAAAACCAAATTCGTTTACTGTTTGTTTAATGCATATTTAAACTAACAATTTTTTGTGTAATGCCTTTATTTCATTAAAATAGCAAATCATGTTTTCTTTTTTGATTTCAAATGTTCTTAAAAATTGTTAGAGTCCAAGTCATACATATTTGAATGTCGTGTTTAAAATTATATATTTCTTACTAAAAATGATAAATATGTTTAATATATTTTTACTTTTATTTATTTTTAGTCCTGCTATATGAAGCATGTATTAGCCCTACTGTGTCTGTTCACATTCATATTAACCCCCCAATAACTTTGTAAATGTTGCCAAAATACTATGTACAAGATCCATGTACATGTTTTTTTTGCCAAAAAAAGTCATGTACCCAGATCCATATACACATTATTTTGGTCAGATCATAAGATTACAAAGTTATCAGCAGATTGATACAAATGTGAACAGGTACAGTAGGTCTAATACATGCTCTGTGTTGCAGATCTAATACCAAAGTACTGAAAAATGAATTAATGACTTATAAAAATTGTTAATTGTCATAGAAATAAAGTTAGGGCAGAATACTTCTTTCACTAATCAAGGAGAGAGAGAGAGAGCAAGATAAGAACAAATACACAAAATAAAGAGGTTAAATATGTATAAAACTAAACCTATTATAATGAGTGAATCATTTTATGGTAATAAAAAAAAGTAGTATATGTTTGAAAATGTGAACAAAAACAAAAAATTACATTTATAAGAGAAATAAGTTGAGCAATTTGTTTTATATATTATATAATGACAATGTGGTAATTTTTAATTATTTATGACTAGAATGTAGACATTTACAATTTGAAAAAATAGAAATAATGATTTTTGTAAAAAAATAAATATAGATTAAGCAATATACAAAAGATAGGTTTTTGGAGCTTAAGATCTGATTGGTTACTAATAGTCACAAGCGCTTGAGAAGTTTGCACTTTCTCAATTTAATTGAGATTACACAATAAGGTGAAAAACTATATTACTGAAACTATCTAATACATAAATACAATTCTATAAAAATAAAAAATAAGATAGATTGTAAATAGATTTGAAGTTTTAGAAAAATATAATGGATTATCATATCATAAATTCTGATTTTGATTAAAGTATAATCATAGAGATTGGTAGTATTACTACCAAGATTTAATACTAAGATAAATTTAAAACTCCTTGTGAATTTAATTTGAAAATAAAATGTCTATGTAAGAATAAAGATGTAAGTTTCTATAAGAGTGAAATGTATATATCAGAAGTAGAGATTTATTTAAAGGAAATGAGTTGTATTTATAAATGGGAGTCAATTATTAGGGGAAATAATTTTCAATAAATTTTATTATCTATTAAACTGAAAAAAAAATGGACAAATTTATAATGTTGGAGATAGAAATTTAAAAAAATATGTTTTTGCTAAGAGATAATAACAAAATATATGTACAAAAAAACTGTGGTGAAGATAGAGTGAAAGGTAATATAAGAGCCAATATTTTTTTTTTTAAATGATGCCTGGGAATAGTTTTAGAAAATATATTTCTAAAAAAGAATCAGATGTATATATATATTTAAAAAATTGATTTCATAAATATGCAAGGGGTTGTTAACACTAATGAGAAGAAATTGGAGATTTTATAAATAAGAAAAGTTAAATGTGTTACTACTAATAACAAAGACATCTAAAAAACAAAAAATAAATCTTTTCAGAAATATAAACAAAAGTATTAAATAAATGTATTAACAATAAGAAAAATTATATAGGGATTATTATAATTATTATTAAGGTATTTAAGAAAAACCCATTGTAATGAATGTATATGAATTAGAATTACATTGGAGAATAAGAAATAGATGTATGGAAGACTATTTTTGGTTAATGGAAATAGATAGTAAACAAATGGACTTAAAGAATTTTAAAAAATATGTGTAGAGATATGAATGACTTTAGAAATGTAATTATAAAATATTGACTGCAGAAGATATTATTATATTAATAAGATTATAATAATAAACCGTGCTTTCACACTTCCAACATAAAGCTATAACAACAAATTGAAAATTAAATTTAATGGCTAAGCGCTTTCAAGAAGATGTACTTCTCATATTCATAGCCAGTTATGATCCTTTTTTTGAAATCATTATATAAATAAATATGATATGCAAATTATATGCAAATGAGTCACTAAGACCATATCTTTTAGATATCGCAAAACATGCATCTTTACGATTAATGGCGAAAGAGTCCTCTGCTATAAAGTATGCTTCTTTTAATTTTCGCCTAACATCATGTCGCTCAGTACAAACTAATTTTGCAGATGTGGGTTTGAACACATGTTCCGATAATTTTTGTGCTGAGCAAAAATTGAAGTGCATTCTGGATCCGTATGTGCCTTATTGTATTTATACCTATGTTGTGATATCCTAGTAGCTATGGTGACTCTCATTTCACCATAATATGATGACTTACATCCATTATGAGGGCATACCACTCTGTACACACTCTGTGGAGTCCGATCAGAAGCTATAGTGTCCTTAGTGTTGTTAATAAACCTATTAGTTGAGTTAGGTATATGGAAACTCAAACGAAATTCCTTAGAAAAAGTCTTATAAAATGTTTTATGTGAAGAGTGCACGTAGGGCAACAATATCCAAGGCCTGTTGTCTTCATCTCTGTGTTTTCCAATATTATTTACAAAACATCTAATTTTGCTATATACTATATTGCACCTGTATCCTGATTTGATTAAGTTGTTAGTATAATTAATTAAGTTAGACCTTCTATCTGCCTCAAACTTGCACAAATAGTAATTTCAAGAAACTTAAAATTGGTCGATATAAGTGCATTTAGGTTTGAAAATAAGATGGTCATTCTTATTTTTTCTAAGTCTTTATCTTGTGGCTGGAATGAGACTACCATTCTACTTAACATTGTTGATTTAACATTATACACAGTTCTAGTGAGGAAAGTTTATTACCTTCCTAATAGAATTATATTATATATATATATATTAATATAATTGTATTATTATTTTGGATATTTTTATTATGTATATATATATATTGTAACGGGCACACACGCTGTTACATTATTTATTTTAAAAATTAGACATTGAAAAGTTCGCATATAAAAACTTTTTTAAGAAATAAAAAATTGAAAGTTAAAAGTCATTTAAACTTATATATATATATAAAATGCACAGATGAAAAAAATTACTAAAAGAAAACTTTATTTAAAAAAAGAAAGTTTTAAGACTAAATTTTCAGCAAAAACTTAAAAGATTTAAAGATAAAAATATATCTTTAAGAATGCACAATAAATTAATTAATGCTATTGCAAAATGGAAATGATTGTTTTAATTAGTTAAATGTAAGCTAGCCCTTGGGCATTGCAGAAATGTATAAGTAAAGGTCAGATAGGAGAGAAAAAACAATAGAAACTAATAGCAAATAAAAGAAATCCCTCAGGAAATGGACCTCAATGAAAGGGTCATCATCATCATGACGTGATGTTGAGTTAATCTGCAAAATTAATATAAAAAGAAAAAGTTTGGAAATAAATTTTAGAGAGTGAAGAAATAGCTGGGAGAGAAGATAGAGATGTGACTATATGTGTTAGTGTGGAGAGAGTTGAAGAAGAAGGGATTGAAAAGATGCACGCTTCAATCCCTTCAGTTTTGCTAAAAGGAAAGAGAAATGACATTGTTTTTCCTATATTGAGGACCACAGAACATCCGAGGGAATTAACGCTGGCTCCAAAGGGCAAGCAACTGTGAAGCATGGATTTTTAAAACAGTAAGAACTCTAACTAATGAACTTTAATTCTAAAAAAGAAACTTTTCCAGTATGTTAAAACCTTAAGAAAATTAGTTGATTAATGAACACTACGTATAAACTCTCCCAGTATTTAAATTATTGCAATAGAAATTCCTATCTGACCAAACTTAATCACTTAGTAATAATTGTTTTATTGAATGTATTATTATTTTTTGTAAATCGTTTTCATTAATTTATTTTTTCTGTTCTTTAAAGTTTTTATTATGATTTTTTTAAAAAAAATAGCTTATATAAATGTTAAATTTAAGTCGGGCATGAATAGCTGCATAGATTTGTAAAGTTATATATGTTAGTTTAAGGGAGGGTAATCTTAAGTTATTTGTTTCATAGTTAAATTGGGTCAATTGATTGGATATATTGGTGTAATTAGTAAATGTAGTATGAGATTCTCTACATGCAGGATCGCATATTATGCTGCACACCCCCTTTTTGCCTATGGAATGGGATGGTAAGATGGAAAATGCAGTCCCTTCCTATGGAGTTTTTTTTTTATTGCTCTTCACGTCAGACAGATGTACTATTCCTGTCTGGATGAGAGTCAATGTCTTCTATTAACCATGCTGTTTAGATGTGCATTCCTGACAGTGTGGTATTTGTGCTGTCGTATTCATGCTGCATTGAATACATCATTATATCTGGCGTTGGTTTGACTGTGAACTTTTGGCCTAAGTTTAAATAAGGGATAGAATATTTTCTTTTCAAATGCAATCTATGTAGTCTATTCATACTTGACACTCTAATAAATATTAAACTCATCTGTGCGAACTTTTAAAATAAAATAAAAACAGTTAAATTGTAAATTAAAATCTAAAGTAAAATAAGTTATAATGTTTTGTAAAAAATAAAAGTTAGACTAAAATAATAATGCTAAATTTTATATATATTAAATAAATGCTTGTGTGTGTTATTACTGGCAGTGGCTTCTTTTATTTTTTTTTTATATTGAAAATATGGACTGATGGTCGGAATAAAAATATATGTAAAATAAGATCTTAACAGCACGTATCTGCCTACTCTATAAATTTTCTAGGTCCAAGTAGCCTAGTGGCACTCTGTATGGCAGATATGGTAAGAGTCCATACCATTGGACCATTATAATATTGTACTGCTATTTAAGCATTACAAATTTCATAATAAAAGATTTAAGATTAAAATTTTATCCCAAAAATATTTAAGAGGGAAAAATAATTAATGTTAGAAATCCGATGTCAATAGTAAAATTTAAAAAAAAGTTTTATTAATTTTGTTGAAAAGATGTAGTGCAGATTATTAGTATAAGTTTTACTAGTTTAAAATAATAATAAAACAATGTGAGGGGGGGGGGGGACTTAACCAAATAAAAAAAGGTTTAAAAACTATATTTCTCTCATCATTTATTTAAAAGAAAATAAAAAAATGTGTGTTTATTTTAAAAAATACATTAAAATGTGTATAGATGTGTGTAAATAAAATGCAAAAGTTAAATATTAAAATAAATGAAAGCTTATAATTGAATTTAGAAATTCCCTTAAAGATTGCATATACTGATAAGCTGCTAATTAACTAATTAAAATCCATAAACAACAGGATTAATTAAAATGCATCTTATTCAAAATTTAATCAACATAAGCAGTGGATGGATTTTGAACAATGAAAATAATTAGTGGATTTAAAATTAATTATAATATAACAACAAAATGGCAGCTCTTTGTCATTCAGTCATTCACATATCTAGATTCAATAACCTATTAAACTTATTTTTCAATGAATACAATGTCATGCCAAGTAGAAGTCAGAGCATAAAATGAATTATTTGTGTGCTGACTTTGGAGATACTCAAAGATAGCAATGGATATTTTAATTAATATCAGGAATGGGAACAAAAATGTTATTACCTATAGGATTTTAAATGTTGTGGCTTCTTGCTCTTTGCTGCTGCATATGTGGTTTACCAACAGGTTGGATTTTAGGCTTCTGATGTGGTCCTGCTGATTGTTTTTTGGATTACTATTTCAGGCAGTTAGATTCTTAGTGGCTTCAATCTATTAGATGGGCATGGCTCCTATCGGGCAGACTTCTGATGTTCTTGCGGATGAAGACTGGTTATCCATCAGCAGTCATCAGGAAAACCTTCAGTAGACAACACAAAGAGATAAAACAATTATTGGTACAGTAGTATATCCATACATACCAGGAATGGTGGACAAATTAAAAAAAATATGCAGTCAATATAACCTTAGAACTGCTTTCCAAAGCCATATCACACTTCGAGGAATGCTTACTTCTATTAAGCCTAAACTGGAAATGCTGAAGAACAAAAACTGCATCTATGAAATACCATATGAATATGGAAGGAAATACATTGGTGAGACCTGACACCCTGTTAAACAGCGATTAAAAGAACACAAAAAAGAGAAAAAACAGATGTGTCTACCATAGTAGATCATGTGTGTACCAATGACCATATGCTTAAATGGGAAAATACAAATATATTGGATAAATAGGAAAAAATGCATAAAAGAAAATTCAAGGAAGCTGCTTATATGACAATGGTAAATAATCCTATAAGTCAACCCAGTGTGGCAATACACTATGTATGGAAGCCTCTACTTAATCTTGCTCTTAGGAAAAAAAAACAACTAATTAGCATCATTAAAAAAATTGAAGCATTCAGTAGGATTTGAACCAATCCTCATTTATAAATGTATCAAATTTTTACTATATGTTGCCTTTGACAGAATAGCTCAGTTGGTAGAGCGTTTGCCTTAAATTCGATATTCAAGAATTAAACAACTTGCTCATAATTTGCGATATTAAACCATGAATAAGACTTTAAATATTATAATCAGATTAGTGTAAAGAATTTTTCTTCAATAACAAATATTTATATTTAAGTGAACTTTGTGCATAAAAGCATTTTGAGTGGATTAAATTAGAAAAGTTAATTAGTGTGATCAATTGTGATGATTTTAAAAAGATAATTATATTTCCATTAAAGTTTCAAAAACTACGTTGTAAGAAAGATAAGTGATTAAATTACTAGTTCTGTTATTTAACCCTTTAACTGTCCAATTGTTCATTCGCTGCAGGTGGTATCACTCAAAGCTTTTAATTAGCCGATGCACAAAATAATGTATCAATTTTTCAAAAGTTATTGACCGTTTTTTTAAATATATTCACTTTAGTTTCGTTTTTAAAAAGTATATTAGTAATTTCTCACATTATAAAAATAAACGAAAGTTTGTTCAAAAATAAATTTTGATTTTTAATTTTAAAAATATTTGTTACGGTTGACATGAAAAGAAACGGCAATCATAATTTCACGTTATGATTTTTTTTTCCCGACTTTGCAATAAATAAATAATTCTTGCTAAAATCGTAACTATTTTTGTAAAATAATATTTATTTTTGACATATTATATGAAAATAATTTGTATTTTATTTGTATTTCATCAAAAAATATTTTTAAAATGCTCTAAAACATTCGTTTATCATTTTCAAAATAAAACAAAAGCGTTCGTAAATTTTTAATTTTTGGCAGCCATATAAAAATTTTAACAGCCAATAAGATTCAAGAAAAGATGATGAGAAGGCTGAGCTTTTCCATTTTCTTTTGTTTACAAAATTTCAACAGCCAATAAGATTCAAGAAAAGATGTGAAAAGGCAGGCAGTGTTTTGTTTGACATAAATCATCAATTAATTGATTTTTTACTTGTAAAATAATTCAATAGATGGCAGTATATTATAAAACTTTTTGCGTTCTAAAAAATGACGTTAAAACCATAAACGTAGTCCAAAAACTAAGCAATTTACAGCGATGTCAAATTTACTCGATTAAAACGAATATGTATCAAAAAGTGCCTCGATTAAGAACGAGTCAAACAGTTAAAAGGTTAATGTAGATTAAAAAAAATCGTGCAATGAGAATAGAATAAAATATAATAAAAAAAATACTGTTATATTAATAGAGATTATTTACAACTTATGTATAAATTATACAATTATTTTGTTAATTACTACTGAGCCATATATAAACAAGTAAAAAAACAATGGTAATAAAATTTTATAACAATATTTTAAAATTATATATATACATATGAATTGTATTATTGTATATGAAGGAAAAAAAACTTGTTTTAAGATAATATTTTTATTGTAATTACAATGCAGAAAATAAATTTCATGCCATTTTTTATTTTACAAATTTATGTTATAAAATATTTTTCCTTGAAAAAACAACTATAGTAAAAAAAGGCAATTCTATAATTAAAATAAGATCAATAAACAACAACAAATAGTTCTTATAGTTATTGTGTTTACAAATTTATAGTTAATGAGAAAAAGTGTCAAGTAGTTGCATAAATATTAAGTAGGTTAATTTTATTAATTATATTTTATAGAAAAATATTGGAATTTGGGGTGACAGGATTAAACACAAAATCACTTCTTTAAAACCATAATGTAAAAAGGATAAAAGTGTGTATAGTTTCATCTCAATGTTATTGATAGATGTAAGTAATGATAGTAATAACCCAGTCCAGTAAAACAAAAAATGGTTTTAAATTATCTTCCTCTTGGCTACATAAGGATCACATGCATTGACATGTGATTAAGCCTTTTTTAACTAACAATAAGACATTGGCATGAAGAATTTCAATATTAAGTTTTATAAAAAAATCCAAATGTTCTAGTCCATAGGGATCCACTGAGAAACAGGTAACTATGCTATTTTAATATTTAATTTTTAAAAAATAGAGATCAGTCTGTAAAAGATTTGTTGTGTACAAGTGGTGGGGTATCCATGATAGAAATTGTTCAAAATATTTGAATCATCAAAAAATAGTTTTGAAATAAAAGCAGAAAATTAATATATGTTTGTAAACAAGATATGTAAATAGAATTCAGTAAAAATTCATTGAATTTACAGTATCATTCTATTTTTGGATTAATATGGTAACATTTCTTTTCTCCCAAATGAATAAAGCACAAAATTTCATTTTCTTAACAAAAAAAACTAATATACTTTATAATAGGAGTAGAGTATATGATTTTTAGAAAAAAATGAGTTTATAATGAATAGAAAAGGAAGTATTGGAAGCGAATTAATTACTTTTTTAATGGATGTTAGATATTTTTAAATGAGAGTTCTAAGGATTTTGGAGGATAAAAATAAATAGGAAATTTAAAAAATTTAGATGCTAATCTGAAATTTTATCACTAAAATAATTTTTCATCTGCAGCATTTATCTACAGATAATTAAGAAGAATATTTTTTACTGTCATGAGCAGAAATAGTAAGTTGTTTAAGTATCAGTATTTTAAAAGGATGAAATTTTATAATGTTGCCATATAATTGATCTTATTAAATAATAAAGTTTAAACTCCTAGCAGATCCTATTCTATTTAGGTGAGAAGAATCCTGGAGAATAAAGCTGTGAAATGTGAAACCAGGAGATTTTATTCATTATAATTATTTCATATTTCATAATTCATCAAGAAATTAGTTATTAATTAGAGGAAATGAATAATTATTGAAAAGAATAGTAAATCAAAGGGTGAAGACATATCTAAGTGAACAATAATCTGAGCAACATTTTTATGTTTCTTCATACGATTAATAGATAGTCAGATTTTTGCTAATAATACATCATTAACTTATATTGGTTCTTATACTATCCTCTTGCTAAAAAACTTTCTAGTCAAAATTGACTAGAAGAGAACTCAATTTAAAAAATTCAGCATTTATCTGATGTAAAAATATATCTCACTATAATCATTTGAACTGCAGATCTCAGAGAGAATAGACTAATACATTATTTACTGCAAATTAAAGCTTTGTATTCAGCATTTGACTATGAAATTATAAATTTGTTATCCAATCTATTTTTTTGTGTAGAAAAAAATCTTAAGTGCTTCTAACAAATCATGGACTTTATTATAAATTATTCTGATTAAAAATTAAAACAAATGCCAAATTTTGTTATTTGAATGATTCAAGAACATAAATAACATTATCTAAGTTATTTATATATATTTAATAGAAAGTCAAAAAAGTTATATTGTTACAGCGAACATAGTTTTGCATAACAAATATTAAGGGTCACATTAAATATAGCTGAACTTGATATATGATATTTCTTTATACAATGATTCATTATAGTAAATTTTATCAATTTGTAATTACTATTTCAATTAATAAGTAATTATTGCCTAAAGGAATCTTAAAAAAAAATTCTGCCATTTTTTAAATATTGTCTACTTTGTAATACCATTGAAGCCATAGAATGTTGATACCATAAAAGCAGGTATCATCATAACACAAATAAATACACATACATCTGTTATTAATTATGTAATTGAAAATGATTTTTTTTAAATTTTTTTTTCATATATCATAGCATTGACTGGGAGATGAAACCACAACTGTCTGCAATCAACTACTTGCTTGCAAGGCGACTGTCCCTGACCTCTCGGCTAACAATGCTTGACATGAATTTTGATGATATATAATAATAAAGTACATTAAAATAAGTTTAAAATATAATTTACTTGTCTTTTATTTAATATTTTGTAAATAAAGGGAGTAAATTACTATCCTCAGTCTATGACCTAAAAGCATTCTAAATGTTGAACAAAGATTTGAGGATAGAATGATTCCACCTATTCTTCATGACTTTGATGTTTATAAGCATATATTTGTCAACATTGTTGGTAATTCAGAAGGAAATTAATTCATCAACCAGATGGAATATGGCACTTAACCATCAGAGCTACCAAGAATAGATGGATTGATTCTAGTCTTAATTCTTTGTTCAACATTTAGAGTGCTTTTAAGTCAAAGTCTGGGGGAGAGTAATTAACTCACTTTGTTTACATATATATTGATCCATGTTTAATTTAAATTTTAACATTTTGTAATATATTCTGCAGTAGAAATCTGGACATATTAGAAAGTAATACTTTTATTGAAAATGTAAACAATTTGAACAAAAAAATTTAAAAAGAAGTTTTATTGAGTCGATAATTAAAAATAAACTTTGATTACATATAGAAATAAAATATACTAAAAATAAATTAAGAATACAATTTAATTTAATTTTTATTTAATATATTTGTAATAAAATTTATGATATAACTAATACACTCATGGCAAATAAGACTTTCAATGCAAAGGCAAGGCAATCAGAAGAAAAAAATTATATAGCATATAATAAATAATAAGCTTTTATTTTATTCAGTAATATAGTTCACTAAAATAAATTGAAAACTATATATTATCTAACATACAATTGGCTTAACTAATTTTTATTTAATATTATCATATAAATTTATTTAATATTCTCAATCCATTGTCATAAGTGTAAACCAAATCAATAGCAAATGAGAAAATAATATTTGTCTATTTCATAAATAAAAATAAATTTTCATCAAAAACAGTAACAATGTGCATGAAAAATAAATTCAAAATGTCTAAAATACAATTTTAAACTCTAATTTTAGTTTACATTATTAAAACACAGAAATTCTTGTTTTCTCCAATACAAAAATGTCTGTTGTGCTAAGCATGAATATAAATACTAGTCAAGCATTGGTGGTCGAGAGGTCAGCACAGCCGCTTACAAGCAGTTGTCCTGGATTAGCAGCTTTGCTTCCCGGCTGATGCTATGACACATGAAAAAAAAGTAAATACTATTGTCTTTACTACATTATTACAAATAAACATTGATTCTACATGGTAATAAAATGCACTAAAAGTAAACAAATTTTTAGATTAATTAAAATATGATTTACTTAACTATTTATTAATATTTTTTCAAGACTAAATCAATTGCTTTATCTAAGTGCTTTTTTTAATAAATGAAAATAATATAGGCAAAAGATATTTAGTTAAGCACAGTTTTGAAATTCTAGATGATAAATTGTCTTTTAGATTTATTCATCTGACTTTTTTATTTAATTAGATTGAATTCCTTTAAAAACTAATAACAAACTGTTTTTAAATGTAACCATTTAATGCTTTACTCATAGGTAATTATAAAAAAGAGAAACGTTGATAAAAAAATTAAATATGACCAAATTTAAATTAGAAACATATATAAATTAACATTTATCTTTTTGCACATCATTTATTTTAACTGACCATGTAAAGATATAATAAGATATCAACTTTGACCAGTATAATTTTAAAATGGCATTCATAAAATATATAAAATTACTATTTAAAAAATTAGAACTGTAATCAGCTTTTATATATTATATTTACAAACTTGTTAGTATTTGTTTTATTAATAATATGTTTATTGAAATATTTATTTATTAATAATTAATTATTTTCATTTTTAAACTTTGATTTTTTTTCTTATTCTATAATTAATGTTTATAGTATATTTTGAATCTTTAAGAATAAATTAATTTTTTTATTATAAAAATCATTATAATTGCTTATTTTTTATACAAAATTATTGATTTGCAAAGAGTTTTTGAGGACTAATTGTCTTCTTAATCAGTGTAAATCTATATTGATTAATAGAAATCAAAATAAAAAAAATTTATGATAAATAAAATTAAAAGGTAAATGTTGGGCAGATGTAAAATTAAATTGTAAGATACAAAAAATATTAATGAAAAAAATAAAGATAAGAAATTTGAAATATGTAGCAGTTTTAGAGAATTAAAAAAATATTTGCCTAGGTTTTTAATTGTTATTATTTCTTATTACACTAGAAAATGATTATTTGCTCAGTTGATAATCAGTGCATAACTGTGTACAAAATGAAATAGGTATAATCTAAAATTTAATCCTATCCAATCATAGCTATAGATGATGACCAAACTGAAACATCAAGAACAAATCATAATGCAAACCCAGTTATATATGCTGATCATCATCTATCCCACTTATAATTCCATTCTAATAGCTAGGTGTTTAAATTCCTCCTATAAAAACTGACAGATCCTAATGTATTCTACTCTTTGATATACATGGAATACATGTCTGTCAGATAGGAAATGGATGTGAAATGATGTTTTAATAATAACAAATAATTTATTTACTATAAACAAAAAAAGTAAAAAAAAATTAACATCTCTAGCTTGTCTTATGGTTGCTAATGTACATAATCAATAAAATAAATATATACAACAAAAAACTATTTGGAATAGACCTGAGAAACCAATCAAGTATATAATAACTAAACTTTTTTACTTAATATCTTGAATCCTCTTCCTCAACTTAACTGACCTCAAATCCCAATGTTAAAAATAATAATTAACAAATCTTATAAAATATAAACTACAAATTGTTTCACTCTTTTCATGTCACAAAGTGAATTTTACCTTATAGTTAAAATAAAATATCAATGTTTTAAAATTGACATAAGAGAAAATACGTTTTTGCAAAACTAAGTTACTTTTGAGGATGGTAAGCAAAGTTATTATTTATTTATAATGAAATCATTTTCATTTATTTTACCAAATGTTTATTTTGTTTTCCTTGTATGTTGAGCTCAACATGCGTGTAATCCTCCCCCCCCCCATATTTAAGATATTTTACATATTTTCATGCATTTACATGTAAGTAGTATAAAGCTAATGGATTTTTCTGACAGCAATAAGGTTTTTTAGAAAAAAATGTGTTTAGTAATGGAGAAGACTATATAAATGCTTAATATGAGTACATCTTTTCTCTTCTTTGGTACATTTACTTCATCTTTGATTTTCTTTTATTTTACCTAAATAATGTATTTTGATACAGTGGCATGAAGAAATTCAACAATAGTTAGGCATAAGTAGGCATTTATTTTATCACTATTCAGGCATCACATTTCACTATGCAAGCTACCTCCAGAAAGATGACATCATTATTACGCAACTGAACCTTTATTCAGCCATAGTAAATAAATATGAATCCAGTTGATTAAAATTATTCTCACAGTTACTAATTTATGAGTTAAAGTGAATTGGTAAGCTTCAGAAAACAGCTATTTTTGATTTAAAAGGGCTTTTTTCTTCACATGATCACCATCTCTTATACTAGGTGCAGTGGTCTCAGATCCAAAGTTCCTCACTGACAAAGGCAACATGCCAGAAACTAGTCTGGGAATATTGGATGAGTATACATTAGATAGGGATTTTATGCACAAGCCTCTGGCATCCATTGATTACTCTGGTTGGCACAGGGTGGCACTACTATATGGAAAGTTTTGCCTTGTTGGGTTTTTTTCTTCTTGGCAAGTAAGATTTAAATTTTCTATAGCAATCTTTGTAACAATAGAATCTGTTTTCACTTATTCTAGAATAATTAATTTTATTTTAGAATTATATTTTAAAAGGGAACAAAGAGACAAAACTGTTATTTGTTTCAATTTTTAATTTATTATACTATTATAATTTGTTTTTAAAAAAACAGCTAAATCTTTCAAAAGTTTTAAAACACTCAACATAAAACTAACTAATCTTAGTTTAAGTTTCTTTTAATTTTATTTTATATTTACTTTTATAGATTATATATACTATTCACAATAAAGAGGATATATTTGTCTCTCTTCTATTGAGGAATAAAATAGAAATTATTCAGTTAGACATTGATTAATTTTATTTCAACTCTTAAGTTTTCTTTTAAACTTATAATAATGTTGTGGTTAGTGGAAATTTTTGCAAAAGCAGAGTTATAAGCTGGTATTCATAAAAAAATGTCATCTTTGGTACAAGTAATAATTTTTTTCATATTCAATATTATTTATAATTTTTCTGTGGAGAGATTGGAGTTTGCATTAATCATTATACTTGATTGCCCACTTACAATGTTGGAATAGACAAAAAAATTCATCACCATCAGTGGTAACACAATGCAGCATGACCATCAAGAAGATTATCTAATATCAGTGTGATACACAATCTAACACCCCATATATACATATAATAATAATAATCTTCACAAATTAATCCTTGATTTATTTTTTAGTCTTAGACAAAGTGGTTCACAACACAGGGTTGTTAACTGTTCATGAAATAAAACCATAATTATGCCTTGTTCTTTTTGAGCTTAGATTGTAAAATGTATATGCTAGAAGAGTTTATTCTAGCTCAGTTTTGAGATCAACAGGCTGCTAAATATAAATATAATATGGGTGGGTGTAATACTGGGATAGAAATTTTCTATGAAATACCATAAAAACATTGCAGCCTTAAATCACTGAAAAACCCATTCATCCATCATCAGTTCTTAAAGTAAAACAATCAAAAATCAATAAATTTTTATGAATTTTTAAATTTAGTTTGTTTTAGTAGTCACTTTCAATGTTTATCTTTATTTTACAACTTTATATTATTAAGTTTCTAAATTAATAAATCCAGAGCCATTAAATTATTAGGCCATTTTTATCCATATAAGGACTAAACTTTATCTTCTAGGTTTTTCTTTAGTAGTACAAAAATTTTTATTTGGAGTAACCTGAAAAATCAGTTTGTAAAGATTCTGAATTTTTTCCAGCAGAAATAGATTTTTTGTTTTCTATTTTCTGACTCTATTTTATCTTTGCTTTCACAAAGTTAGTATTTGAATTTAATAATTTCTCAGACAATCTGCTTGATTAATTAGCCATGTTAAATCTATGTTGATTTTTTGTCATCCTATAATTTTTGAACTATTGGAATTGATAGTACTTTTTCTTTTGTAGGCATTACCAGGCAAGACACTTTTATATTTAATTTTCTTAACTTGAATTTCTTGATTACCCAATTCTGTAATATTTCAACAGCCCAATTCATATTCTAAGTTAGTCACTTCTCCACTTTTGCTCTCATTTACATCATATGTGCATTCAGCCACATGATCAGTAATGATATAAATATAATATAAGACTTCTGTGTTATGTTATATTTACTTATAATATCAGTATCTATTAGTATCTATATTGATTTTATTTGTGCCTTGGATACTTAATTTATCTTTCTCATTACATTTTAAACCAATTTCATGATTATCTTTAATTAATGCACCCCGACACGTATTAATCTTATTTTGACTCACTTAAATTAAAGCACACTTCTATCTTTTGTGACTCTGGAATTTCATCGTGGTTAGCTTTTTCTATATTGCTATCTGCACCAGAAATTTCTGTATTTATTATATTCTCTGGTTTCCTCTATCAACTTGGTTTGACTATCTATTATGTCTATTATAAAATTTTCCATTTGGTTTTTGAAGTTTTTCATATTGTTTTTTCATGTGATTTTTTAGTTTTTTACAACATTTTTTCATTTGGTCTTTCATTTCTTCACTTTTTTAAACATGCTCATGATCATGTTTTTTAATTCCTGTTTAGGAGCCTCAGTTTTGTTTTAATAAACCTACATTTTGTCCTTGGCTCTCATAATCATATATTATTATTATTATTATTATTATTATTATTATTATTATTATTATTATTATTATTATTATTATTATTATTATTATTATTATTATTATTATTATTATTATTATTATTATTATTATTATTATTATTATTATTATTATTATTATTATTATTATTATTATTATTATTATTATTATTATTATTATTATTATTATTATTATTATTATTATTATTATTATTATTATTATTATTATTATTATTATTATTATTATTATTATTATTATTATTACTATTATTATTATTATTATTATTATTACATTTCAATAAAGGCTTTATTGATCTCAATGGTGGACATAAGTT